>JAQQZX010000011.1:679629-712639 GCA_030068355.1 Notoglanidium maculatum | reverse complement strand
CAACAACCGCTCAACTAAGTAAAGAGAAACAACAGTCCATCATTATCCAGTCTCTTTTAAAGTCATAAAAATAAAGACAAACATTTAATTAGAAGCTGTGTCCAAACTTTTGACTGGTAGTGTATGTATATATATATATATGTATATATATATATATATATATGGCAAATAATGGCTGATTCTGACTGAATAACAGTGGATTTATGTCCTGAAAAACAACAAAGAAATTTACAAAAAAAAAACAAAAAAACGGCCAAACACTTTATGCTATACAGTATATCTAATATATTAGCTGAAAATCTGAAAAACAATCATTTCAAATATAGTTACTCTCAAATTTGCCAAAAGAAAAAAATTATATATTTTTATTACAGTATTATATATTATATTGCATATTTATATTGTACATCAATAAATGCAAATATGTTTTATTCAAATGCTTCTGTACAGTGAGAAGTTTTCCAAATTCATTAAAGATTAGTCTAATCTCACCTTTTACTTATAAGTGCTTTTAAAAAAAAACAGAGAAATGGGAATGGATTTAGCACTGTGATAAAAAGTGTACCGTGCATTCTGTAAAATGCTTATAATTCAATATAATATACAAAAAATAGTAATAATAATAAAACTTTAAAAAGCAATGGTGATGCACAAATTTATATTACAAGTTTAAAATGTGAAGTTCACTACAATTGCTTAGGTGAGTAAAATATTCTCTAAAAGGACACAACATTTCCACCCAAGCTTAACACTTCGATATTTACTTCGCAGGTTAGATTGAGAGCAGAAATTGTCAACAGAACTAATGTTAAATTTGTATAATCCTAGTAGAACATTCTGGATTTTGGTGAAAACTGATGGTATCGGGCTAACTCACAAATGTTGTCGTCTCGAACCGCCCCATTATATATACAGTGTGATAGCAGGAGGTTACAAAAAACACAAAAAAAACAAACACAACAACAACAAAAATAAAGAATAACATCACAAATACCTTACATTTAATAACTGGTACAGTTTCCTAAAACATTTAGTTGATTGTGTTGAAATATTATATATATGTCAAACAAAAACATAATAGAATATAATACAATAGAATTGCAATCATTTGATGAGAAATTACTCACCTACGATACTTAACAACATGATAAAAGTCCCGAGCGGTGACATGTTTAGATGTTTGGAAGATGTTAAGAGAAAAAAAGGCTCAGAGAAAGTATTACGAACTCACAGGTTCCTCACTCTGTAACAATGATTTTCGAACCAAACTTATCTCTCCAAGCCCGGAAAGGCCAACACCCTGAGAAACTGCAACGAACAAATCAACAGTTGGTGTTAGTGTTTGAGTTTGCTTTCCCGTTGCCCATGCACGCCTGCTGACGTTTGCCCTACTTTATTTTCTGTCTGACCAGAAAAGGATTAAAATCATTTTCCTTATTGTTTTAGATATTATGACTAACTGATTATGATTTACTATGTTATTATTTACCCATGTGGCATGGCAAACTCTGATTAGAAGTGCGTTAATTGCCAAATTTATGCGAAGCTGTTGTTTTTGTGTCAATATATCAATAGGAGTTTCTGCCACATCACTGTTGTACGCATCTACACAATGTTTCACTCATGAATTCATAAAACTATCTAAAATTTTGAGTTCTCTAAAAAAGAAAAACCAACCAAGAGACAAATAGAATTTCAAAAACTTGTCTAATTGTGTGAGCAATGACTCACGCCCAAATACACTCATTCTAATGTGGCGAGAGCTGATTAAATACTCGCACCAGAGGTTAATGCTTAACTCAGATCTCTGAAGCAAATCTGAATCATTTCAGCTGCTGCGTGTTACAACTTGGACACTGAAAAGAGAAATCTTATGTCTTATAAGATGGAGAGAACAGTTTAAAACTACTGAGTTCGTCTTAGGGAACAAGATAAAAACAAATATTTTTAGTGTAAGAACGCATGATCAGGTTTTTGGAGCTCAGTATTGCTCCAGCCATGCTCCTGTATACTGTACACACAGTGTGTATTTATCTCACTTTCCCAGTTTCTATGAAACATAATTACAGAAGTATTACACGTCAAGGACATTCGCTTTTACAATGCTATGTACATAAAGTTTGAATTAAGCATTCGTTAATGCATTGCTGAAAATACACTCATTCATTTATTCATTTATTCATTCATGCATGCTTAGAAACTGCTGTAGTGGTACCTGAGCCAATGTGGACACAGGAAGTATAGTTGGGGCCTGGGAATATCACTTTCAGTGGATGGTGACAGTAAAATTATAACAATGTTGTTATTGTGATTAAATAAATGGTCTTTTTTTTTTTTTTTTTTTTTTTTTATATTCCCATTTCTATGTTAATACAAGTATATCACTATGTATATTTTTAACACATTTATTAATTGTTATTTTAACTGCTTTTTTTACTGTCTTGAGGACAAGAATTTCCTTCAGGATCAATATATCTTATTTTACCTTAAATGTTCTCCCTAAAAAACAACTCTGAGTGAAATATGCATTCCAGTTTTATTATGCATACAGTATATGCACATGCACACAGTCGTTTGACTCATATTGAATCTTAGATAACACAAAAACTCTCTCTCTGTGGAAAAAAACCCTAAAAATAAGACTATAACCAAACCTCAACAGTATTTTAACCCAACTAAATAAAACCCTGGAGCTCTTAGCCTTTAGATAATCTGTGCATCTTGTTATAGGAGTCTCAGATGGAAACTTTGCAGTGGTTTGGAGATTGCTCTAGCACCTAACCCATCACCAGATTTCATACACAGTGTAAGTTTCCTGCTGCAGTAGAGATTATTTCCTTGCATCAAATTGCTTGTAAAGCAGTTCACCATTGGCAACATGAAGCATGCCTCAGTGGAGATGACGATGCTTTTCTAGAAAAACTTACAGCTTGTTGGAGACACGCTTGAGCCATGAACATTGCCATATTAACTGAAGAAAAAAAAATCAGTTCATACGTGTTATTGTTAATTAACAAGCAAAAAAAATCTGCACATTGTTCTGCTGGGAATAATGACAGGGCAGTGAATTTGGCATGCATAGCTTCTCCGAACCTTTCTCTCTCGCTAAGTGGGTACAATGCAACTTTTCTCTTTGTCCAGTGACTTAAAAAAAAGCCGTTATGAGACTAGAATTTTTGTTCACAAAAATAACCCA
This sequence comes from Notoglanidium maculatum, assembly GCA_030068355.1. Classification (NCBI taxonomy): domain Eukaryota; kingdom Metazoa; phylum Chordata; class Actinopteri; order Siluriformes; family Auchenoglanididae; genus Notoglanidium; species Notoglanidium maculatum. The sequence continues at coordinate 709,443 of JAQQZX010000011.1, read as the reverse complement.
AGAATGAAACAAATAAACCAACTAAATTATTCAATATGCGTGATGCAGAAGTTGGATTAAAAAGAATAACTTCACGTCTTTGCTGATGAATTCAAAGGCTAGCACATTTTTTTCTTTGACTACCAATAATATTGTTTAAATGTCTATAACAATAAAGTGAATGTGTGAATGCATTAAGCTTACTTATTTATTCTTTTATAGCAAAATTTCCATGCAATGAATGTATTCCTGTGTTAGAGCTCAAGACTCTCAATGACTTTGTATTAATTACTTAATATCTTTTGTTTTGCTACCAGGGTGTGTCTAGTGCTGCCACGAGTAAATAAAGCCTAGTGTGTTTTAGCGAGATGTGAGTTTGGCCTGGCAGTAGGGAATAGTGCAGTGGATATAAAGGTCTACACACTCCTGGTAAAATGGCAGGTTTTTGTGAAGCATTTATTTATTATTTTTTAGGACAAATTAAAAAGCTATGATAACCTGATTGCAGAAGTGTACATACCTTTTTATAATTTTGGATGGAGCTTTGTTCAGACTGAACCAATCACATTTTTTAACATTTCAGTACAATAATGACCCAAAGCACACAAAAGGAATGGCTTAACCAAAATATGATAAATGTTTTCGAATGGCCGAGCCAGAGCCCAGACCTGAATCCAACTAAACATCTGTGGGCAGGTTGTGCACAGGAAATGCCCTCACAATCTGACAGATCTAGAATGTTTTTGGAAGAAAGAATGGGAGAATATTGCTAAGCCAAGCTACAAGAAAATACTCTTACTGACCACTATATTAGGAACACCTGTACACCTGCTCAACTGGTGAGCAGCAGCTCTGCTGATGAGAGAAGACAGAGGAGAAGGTGGCAAAATTCATTTGAGCTTACAGGAAGTCTATGTAAACGCAAATAACCCCTCTTGACAAATGTGGTGAGCAGAAAACCATCTCAGAATGTGCATCATATCAAACATTGAGGCGGATGATAGCACAAGACCACGTCAGGAATCTGAGTATAGAGTGGGCACAGACTCACCCAAACTGGACAGGTAATCAGGTGATACTTTCAAATTGGATGTCGCTGCCAGATCATTATTTAATCTGTATCTGTATTTTATAAGTATACGAGAGTTCTAAGCATCTACATAATCACATAAATTGCAATTGACTTTATCAATTCGCATTTATTTGTTGTTAGTCATAATATGATTTAATGTAACTTGAAAGAAAAAAGGTTTCAGTGAAATGAGAAGAAGGCACATAATAAAATTAACACTCATTATTAGCCTAATGATTGCAAATCATAAATAAATCTTCCCTGCTTCTAGTGTTCTTCGAGTATTTGGAAGCTCACCATGCCAAACTGAAACCGCTGCATCTGTTGTTCTATATGAAGATTTGCATGCATTTTTCAAAAGCAGTCTGTAGAAAAGCAACGCTGTCACTGAGTGTGCACTCCAACTGTGCGGAAATTCATGACCCAACAACGGGATCATACACAATGCAGAGTAAATATTGGCCCGAACACATGCTGAGTTAGTTTAACCTGACTGGTAAGGTTACACAATTGAACCATTCTGTTACGTTATTGCAACACATGTAGGGGTCAGATAGCAGGCATGCAATGGACAGCCTCAGACATTTCAACTGAATACTGGCTTAGGGGACGTGGAATGTCACTTCGCTGGAGAGAAAAGAGAGTGTTTGTGTATGAGATGGAAATTTATGGACTAGATATAGTCAGTACACACAGATCAGTGGTGGCCTCTTTCCTACTCGGGAGTTCCCACAGGAAAGAGACCTCAGGCAGGTATGAGAATACTCACCAGAGTTTTTTTCCCCAGTGGACAAGAGGGTACTGCTGTGAGATTTCAAATCTCAGGAAGGAAAACCTGTATTGTTTTTGCATATGCACCAACTAGTCATATTCATCCATCTTGGAGAAGGTGGAGCAGGTACTTGAAACGGTACCTGCTACTGATTTCAATACAAAGCTGTCTCAAACCTCATAAATATGCATTAAGAAGTATAGGAATTGATACATGGAATGGAATATCTCACCTGATATATTGCGAGAAAGTTAACTGTTACTAACAGATGTTAGTTCTCTAGCTAAACAACTTCACTACTGGGTAACAGTGCCAATTTTACAGATTAGCGTTTACTAGCTTCCTACCAAATTAGAGAACAAATGAATGCAAGAAAATTAATTAAATTAATAAAAACTCCTGGATCACTTTATGCTCTTACGGTATAATGTTGGCTTCTCTCACTCTACATGTTATTGTTTATTCAGACTTCTTTTATGATGTACTGTATTTTGTCCTCATTTTCCAATGAGATCTGCGAGTCATTTACATTTACATTTATGTCATTTGGCAGACGCCCTTATCCAGAGCGACTTACATACATCTTATTTTTTATACAAGTGAGCAGTGAAGGTTAAGGGCCTTGCTCAGTGGCAGCTTGGCGGTGCTGGGATTTGAACTCACGGCCTTCCGATCACTAGTCCAACATCTTAACCACTGAGCTACCACAGAAGCCAGCCCCCGAAGCTAAATTCACCCGAATAAATGTGACTTATTGCAAATGAAACATCATAATCTTACACTAGCATTTTGGACATCTAGCCTAAGAAGCTTTGGATGATGTGTTTTGGGTATGAACATTGAAAGGAAACCAGACTTAGGTTTTATTTTAGAATTTCAAAAGCAGCTAGCTTGAAGTAGCTTCTGACTAAAATGTTGAATATAACAACAGAAAGCTGTTTGCCCCATCGCAGGTAGATCACAAATTCAAATTATACATCCCAAAGGTGCGACACCTTTCCATAATCAGGAGTCAGTAGTGGACGCTTGTAAGTTTGTGTATGTGAAAGAGGGCAGATAGATCTTTCCTCAGAGTGTGTGAGTTTATTGGTTTCACGTGTCTCGGCGAAAGCATGTGTTTGCCTTCACCCTCCCCAGTTGCTAGCTGGTGTGTGATAGAGAAGAGGAACTGGCAGGTGGCCAAACTGGGGAGAAAATGGGAAAAAAATCTGCTGATTATTCCTTAAAGTTCTCTTTGTTTGCTCAATTTTATGCCCATTAAGCCTACAGTGTTCAGTGACCACGCCCCTGAAATGAGCATGCATATGAAATGTTCTAGGATGGAACAGAGATAGTGATTCTCTTCTGTGGCCCTGATGGTCAACCTGTTTTCATCAGCATGTTAGTTGTCTATTTCTTGAATCCAGAGCACTGGACATGGACTCAGGATTGCCATGGAAATGCTCATGACCGTTTCACTGTCCATCCTTAGAAGGCCTTTGAAATCTCCGATCTTTGTGAAGTTCTTCTTTGACAGATTTCCAAGCACAGCACCCACCTTCAATTTCAGACACTGTCTTCAATTACAGGTACAGAAATTGTAGCTAACAAGTAATAAAAGCCCACAGCTACCATTCTGGCACAGTGCAAATCATCACACACTCATGTCAAAAGGTATACTTTGATTCAGCTGTATCCATTTTAGCTGTGCTTTATAGATAACAGTGTGTTATACACCAAGAGGAACCACATAAACAAGATTTTTGAGATAACTGAGCACATGCACGTAGACAGGTAGCTATAAGCTTTCCCTGAATGTTAGCAACATTATCCTCAGAGATGCAATGCGAAAATAAAAAGGCAAACTTAAGATGCTGGATTATTTTATTTTATTTTTTTTACATTTTAATGCAATTTTATTTCTAGGCTTTTATTACTTATTAAATACAAACACCAAACATTTTGTTTTGGCTGATTATCATTCATGAAAAGGAGAAGATTATATTCATTTCGTGTTTTTTTGTTTTTGTTTACTAAACTGCCATAGTGCAACAGGTAGCTTTACGTTGGTATTGGACTTGGATTGTTCTTGACAGTTGGTGCTCTTGACTAGAACCTTATAGTGTTGTGTTACATACGTGTCATACTTATACATAAGTTCCAACAAACTGAGACCACCTTTTCAAATTTTTCTGTGAAGGATGCATAGCATTGGCAAGGTCACTTTTGTATGCAACTAGCTCACTGTTTTCAAAAACATCTGATATTTTCTGGTTTTTTTTTTACCTGTTCCAATGAGACGATAAAACCCATTCCCCACATCAAAATAAAACTGCGGAACAGAAATACTGGATGATGTCAATCTGCTCAGAATTACCCAACACCCTCGGATCACACTCAGACTTTTGCTCTTCCCGGAGCTACTGCCATCTGATATAGGCAGCTGATGAAATAGCGCCACCTACTGGTGAAGGAGAAAAATCAGATTGTGTCTTAGTCTTGAAGCTCCACGCTGCTGATTCTATCAAGATTAATACACTTACAGATCTGTATCAGTGAGATTAGAACTAATTAATGGTAATGAAGTCAAAGACCTTAATTGAAAAGAGCCTCAAAACAAGAAAACCTGAAAATATATAAAAGATCTGTTTCCATCTCTAAAGGTCTTGGGGGAGCTGTCAGAAGTATTTGAGGTTTTTTTTACATATGAGAAATATACATGAATCTATGGTGAATATACTAAATCTACATTTCATTTCCCAATTTATTTTCTTTGTTTTGAACAAGCTAGGGATGAGACTTGCCTTTTAGCTTTAGTTTTTTTGTTTGTTTTTTTTAGCTGAGATTTAAAATAAACATTTTATGTAAGTTAGGTCTACTGTACTGAAAAGTAGATGCTTTCCACGTGGTCCAACAAATAAAAAAAAAGAAATAATAATAACAACTTAATAATAAAAACACTCACTACTCAATGCTAACGCTCTAGCTATGTATGTAGACTATGCTGACTAGCTAACAGCTAAATTTAGCTGCTTAGTATGAATTTAGCTGTTTCAGTAGAATGTAAAAAGTTTACGGTTCATATCTTCAGTTATCGACTCGACTCCATGTCACTTCACTTAAACACGAGCGTGAGCGATAACTGTGATTGGCTAAATGCTGAGTTCTTCCACTCTGAAAGCATCTACTTTTCCCTGTGAAGAGATTTCTATTTAGGGGTCTGATGTTTTAAATCATCACAAAGTCCTAATAATTTATCTGATCTATGCAAATCTATTCCTCAGACTTTCATGTAATGATGCTAGCAGTAAATGTGCCGTGACCACATATAGCAAGAATTTCTTCCCCCAAATGATTTTTACACTCTCATATGATCATGTTGAGCACTATCAACGATATATGAACACACACTTTCTTTTGCCTTAAGGAAGATGCAAATTTCACTACTACCACATAGTCCATTAAATAATAAGGACAGTAAATTGCCTAATGAGATGAGAACACATTTTCTTGGCTCCAAAAAAACCCAAAGAATAAAACAAAGGAAACATGCTAATAGATTTTAGTGGTTATTATTACTTATTTTAGCCACAGTTCTCACCTCTGTCACAGCAGAGGGCAGTGTTGTTTAAAGGAAACCATCCATACCTCTTTTTGGAAACTACAGGAAGCTGGAGGCAAAAGCTGACAACAAAGATGAGTGTGTCTCAGTGAAGAGCATGGCTCAGATCTCTCATCCTCCTGAGGAAATAGGCCAGTTTCCTTCCACCTCCCAAAAAAACAGCCTGGTAGGTGGATTAACTACTCTAAACTGCCTCTAAGTGAATGAGATAAGATGAATGAATAAATGAATGTTTTACTATGACTATATTCCCAGCCTTTTCCATTATGTCCTCTCATGTTAGCTCAAGATGCAGTAAAGACAGAAATCATGGCCTATCTACTGGACGTTGCTTAGAACCAAGATTCTTTTACAGAAAATAGATCCTTAAATCAAGCTTAGAAGCTCCAACAGAGTGAAAATGAGATCCAGGAAATGATTTTTAATGCATCACGATTGGCAGACACTTTATTTCTCTATACTAAATGAAAAGAAATATGTCTGAGAATGAGAGAGACGGAAATGTGGAATAAGGATGCATTGCTGTTCTCAGAATAAAGGCTTGTCATGTCATGGCAGTGTTTGGCAAATATACAGGCAAAACTGTGATCATCCAATTAAAGGTCCACTATGTAGTATTTTGAGGCTTTCTTTTAGCAGAAATGGGGTATATACTTCATAATATATTTATGGAATTCATATGTATTTTTTCATTAACGTATAATTGGCTGTAGCTACGCATCGCTGTGTTCTCGTAAGCTCAGAACGAGCCCTTTATACCTACACAGGGAGCGGGTCCACCTCTACGGAGCCGCCATGTTGCACCGCTACAGTAGCCCAGAACGGACAATCCTGTAGAGAGCGCCTTCTACGTTTCACCTTTTTACAAGCAGCAGCGTGAATCCGGAAGGAAGCACCGGAAGAACGACAAAGAAGAAGAAAGGAAAACGAGGAAGAAGAAAAAAGAGGAATCAGTGTTTGCTGGAGCTGGAGAACAAGTTTTTGTTTAGATTGGATGAAGGTGTAGCATATCTTGTACGCTGTGCGCTGTTGAGAAGTCAGTTAAACCCTTCAACACAATGTCACTCTGATTTCCTGTTTCAGAAAGACATAAACTGACCAGTGGAATTAAATCACAGCTATGATGCTATTTCATGGGGTCTTTAAAGCGATTTAACCTCAACTCTGCAGAAAATCATTTAACTCCAGATATACGCCATCATTGAGTGCCATCCCAAACATTCTTGCTGACTGCCCTGTGTCCTGTGAGTGTTACGGCTATGTTTGATCAAAACCACTCATGAAATAAATATTATATGGACATAATAAAAACCTTCCGCAGAGAAACGCTTTCATGTTCTCTCTGGCCAGAAGGTGACACGTCACAGCTCAACTCACTGCTAGGCTTTTTTTAAGGGTCATTTTAGAAAACTTTAAGTAAGGAAAAATGCATTACATGAAAATTATCCATGCTGGGATGGAGTGAAACAGCCTGACATGGAGTTAATTATTCTTATATAACAGCATGGTCTGAAATGCGTTATTGCTCTTACACCACACCATTTTGCCAACGATTAAAGGTCCACTGTGAAGAATTTAGCCGGATCTCTGAAATGGAAATGGAATATAATATTCATAAGTATGTTGTCATTAGTGTATAATTACCTGTAACTACAAGTCATTGTGTTTTTGTAAGCTTTGAATGAACCCTTTATGTTTACCTAGGAAAGGGAAAGGGAGGTGTAATGGAGGGGCATTCAGGTGGTTGAATCCTACATAGTGGACCTTTAACATTTTTAATTTACTGTATTAACAAATATCATGCTTTTTAACCATTTATAGTTGCATTTAACATTATGGAACATCTCTGATACTTAGTTCGTTTCTGATAGTTAGTTCTTGTTATCACTTATAGCAGGTATAAACAGTCATCACTCACCAGCCTTTCTAGAAATTATAGGAACCAATCATTTATATTATATCCTTGCTAAAATAGAAAACCCAAACTCTACACATGTAAGCCAGCGCTGTTGTGGAGATCTCACAGAACAAGCCATGAGCTGAAAATGGACAGAAATAGACCTGAAACCTTTTAAGGTACGTGCTATGTAATGAAATATTAATGTTGGCGTTTTCAGCTTATTCTTCAGCTCAAAATGTTCCTGAAAGGATGCTTTTCATTTGGCAAATTCCCAATCTGGCAAAGAGTCGCAATGCTGGAAGGGGTACACCATAAAATCTGCCTTAAAAGAATAAGGTACGTCTCAAAGAGGCCATGGCTATCTGCTTTCATTATTGCCCACTCGAAGACACACACACACACACACACAAACACACACACACACACACACACACACAGTTGAAAAGCCATCAATTTTTGGCCCATGTTAATGCACCCTTTCAATATTTGATGTTTCTTTATGGAGTGCTGACAATAGAACAAGAAAATGGCAGGCACATTCTGCTGATCTAGTTCAATGGCTTCTACATCCATCTTCCTAACAGAGCTCTAAGTATGCATCTCTTCTGCTTGGAGCTTTTTTCAAAGTTCACCAAGGCAAGAGAGGGGAAAAACAAGAACAGTTTTCTTGTTTGTTGTCACTGCATTTTACTTTTCCAGCACTGCACCAATCTAATATTCTCAATCCAGACTGTTTCTGCGAGTTTTCTATCCTGCTCCTACCACGTGAACTTTTCAACACGGGTCAGGACATTAGTTTGACCTCTGAGTAGTGTAGTTGTAAAGAAAATCACTACCTATTCAATACCTATTGCTCATCAGTCATCAGTGTATGAATCTATTTAATTTTCTCAACAAATAATGAAAACAACACACAACAATATAATATTCAAAGTAGAAAAAGTACTAAAAACATACAAAGTATGCTTGTATACAGTGTGTCAAATGTTACTTATTAGTCAGAAATGTATCCAGGTAAAAAGCTGTTCCTTTTAAAATGTGCTGGAGTAAAAACGTCAATATTTTTCACTGATGAAATGAAGCCAGTGTCATACTTTTACATGAAAAGTAACTTTATTTGATGATTTTCATTGGTGCCATTTTGCCTGAAAGCATCACTCAGTCTTTGTATGTTTGATGCTTGTCATTAGCGCTTCATAATTTGCTAACAAATTAATCAGAAGTAAAATATCTGGTAAATAGAATTTAAGCTAGGTAAAGGAATCAGTGCTAATCTACTCTAACTTAGATCAGTACAGCTAGTTATTGTTGGCAAATTAGCAAAACTTACCGCAGATGGAGTTCATGCCTTCTAGGGAGGTAAATTAGATTTAATGCGCGTCTTTGTTTACTCCAGTGTACTGAAATATTTTACCGAGGTAGGGTTATGTGTAGCACGAGGAGGTGGAACGATTCTTGACAGTTCATATGTTGGTGAAAATGAAATGAGACTGTTGTGTATCGTAGTCATTGGCTGAATGAGAGAAGATAAAGAGACCTTTGAGATATGCATGAGACTGATATTTGAGATTATCTAAGAGCACAAGTCTTCAATTTCAATATCACGAACAAGTGAAGTATAAATGCACCAAAAATAATTCTCGAGTATAGAAACGAAGTGCAGTTACGCAAACATTTTCCACTCATTTTGATTTTATGTCATGTCATGAGGGAAAATGGCCAGGATTAAGTACAGGGCAAAGATAACACTCTTCCAGCAGGGATTCTGTTGGTTCTTTATTCAGGACCAAGGGTTGGGAGGGAGGTATATCCTTATTAATGTATCATGACTGTAATCAAATTCAGATTAATTATACAAGACAATGTTATGGCCATTTCTTGCTTCTGCTCCTTTTCTTAGATTTTAACATATTAAATTAATTTCCTTGCTTCCCAGCAGCCATTACAAACAAAACAAAACAAAACAAAACAAAAACAAAATAGAAAAAACAAATTAAAGAGATGCATCAGAGTGTTTCATAGTCCATGGCAAAAAGAGTCACTCCTTATAACATTTTCTAATAAAGTTTATGATTTACCATTTGAGGACTAATCAGTTCAAAGGAGTACATCAAGCTTAAAGAAATCAAACGGAACCATTAGTCCACAAATGGCAAATGAAAAGACGTCTGCGTTATGGTTCTTTACTGTATAAGCCTTTATTTGTAAAAAGTCAGTCGGTTAAGTATAACCCTTTTTTTTGTACCACATACTGTTACAGTTTGTATTAGTAAAAAACACATTTTGCTCAAACACCTAGAAAAGCTGACGGACACCATTACATTAAATTGGCACTGACAAAAGAAATGGAAATACAACTTTATATTGTACAAATGTTGATTTCATGAAGACAAATCATACCCAAAAATGAATCATAACATCTATATATTAACAGAATAAGTAATAATAATTAAAAAAAAAAAAATGAACTGAACCGGTACAACACAAAACGCTTTTTTTTACTCTCAGGGCATAATGTAAAGTAGAAATATATTTCCTTTTCTATGAGAAAAACAACAGCAACAATAAGAATTAACGACTTGTTTAAAATACAACAAATACAGGCAATTAGAAAGGAAACAAAACCATACTGAAGAAGGATCAGTGAAGGATTGGATTCTTTAAAAAAATAATAATTATAAATTTGGAATCAGTGTGGTGGTTGTAGTATTTTTTTTTAGGACAATTGAAATATCCTTCTGAGCCAGACATTTCTTTCTTTCTTTTTTAAAATTTTTTTTTTTACAAACTCAGATGGCCTCTTATCTAATCTAGAGGCGTGTCATCCGGCAAAGGCAAAAAGCTTTTTGGACCAAGTTCTTTTGCGAAATCTAGGAGATGTTCGTTAGCCAAAAATAAACCTCTTTCTTGATCCCTCATGCTTTCACAGGTTTACTGAGTGCATCTATTTATCTATGTATCTATCTAGCTATCCATAATTAAATGTGATATATAAAAATCAAGAAAGAATGAAGATGTGCATATTCCTTAATTTTGTTATTTTAATACTGTAGTGATTAATTAAACTTTCCTCTCATAACAGCGACTCTTTTGTTATAACTGTAGCGTGTTAAGTTAGACCTCTCCCAGTAAGGAGTGCAAGTAAAGTAAAAGCACCTCAAAAGCAAGTTATTTCTGTCTTTGTGTGTAAGGGTGAATATATGAACAGGTTAGATTACAAAAAAAGAAAAGAAAAACAAACAAAAAAAAAAAAAAAAGAGAGAAAATAACCGTTTCAGGAAAAAAAAAATTAAGTCATGCAAAACAAAACCGGAATTTTTTTTTCCTGTAATTTTTTTTGTCCTTTGACGTTTTTTCAGAGGTTTCGTTTGCAGAAGTTATGCAGGTGCTGCAAAAGCTGTCCATGCCAGTCGCAGTGAGGCTAGCTGTTACTACCAACTGCCCTGTTTTAGTTCATGCATTAAGAAATATAGATGAAAGATATCATATTTACAATACAATTCACATGTAATTACACATATACACAAGAGGCAAGAAAAATTCACATTGAAATCAGTTCAACAGTTTTTTGTACTTCCTTTTCTGATGTTTTGCGGCAAAAAACAAACAAGAAAAGCAAACTGCTAAATTAAAACAATCGGTAATGATTTATCGAGATGTCCATGGATCAATCTGGATGATTCTGAGTGAATGAAGTGCATGAGAAGATATGATGTCATGTCGTCCATTGTCAATTTCTTTTCCCCGCCCCTTCCCATCCCTTCCCCGCCCATCCCTGATATTATATAAAGCTCACCCTCTTAAACATATACAATATACATGATATAAGCTCAACAAAGAATTCGAACAAATTTGACTCTGAAACCATTAAGACACAGAACAGTTCAGTGAGTTAAATGCTGTGACACATTCTCCAAAGAAGGCCGTCTTGGCGTGGTCATTGTTGCAGATGGACGGTGTGGTGTGTGCGATGGTGTCTACTGCTAACTCCCTCACACACAATGATTATTCTAAAAAGACTGCTGCCATCATAAAGATCCTATAGTCGTAGTATAAAAATCGACTTCGTAGAGTGGATGGATTAGGATTTATTTAATAAGTAAACCACATTTTCCTCTTTAACTCACAGTTTTTAAGGTACAGAACGTGACCGAACTCCCAGATGCTAGGAGCGATTTACGGTCGGAGATGCTAACAGGGTTAATATCTCCCTGCCCAACCTGATCACATGCAAAAAATGCCTAAAGAATTTCTTAAACAAATGAATGCAATTAAATATAATAAATAAAAGCAAGAAAGTGTAAGTTCACATAAACAAACCTATGAATCGCCAAGAATTGCTTGGTTTTTCCCCCCTCATGAGTCAACTCCTGAAAATTCAGCACAAATGACCAAATCTCTCAAACGACACATGGAAAGTCGAAGGGAACTCTTAGTTATTATGTTATTCCAAGATTTTTAAGATGACCATACACATGACAAAGATGCTACAAGAGTGGATATCAAATCAGGTCATCACGAACAAATGGACAAACAAAACGATACCTTTTTTTTGTTGTTGTTAAGCTGAAGCTTTATCACATGATCACATGATCGCATGGAAATATTCATTTTGTGAATATACTACATTTATTATTTAAAACAAAACCAAAATATGACTGCAGTGGTTAGCAAGAAGTGTCACAAGACAAACACCACCTTTATCCCCACCCAGTGTTGCTACATATATTTAAGTATTTAAGTATTTTGGCCAGTTAACCACAGTAAACTAGCATATCGGTCTTGGATATCAATTTTAACACTTATATGAAACTAATAACGATGAAATTAAGACTTGGCGATGAACCAACGCGTGTTGATACTCTAGTTTTTGAAACAGATTTTGACTACTGTATTGTTGTAATGATTAGCGCCTTTTGAAAAGAAAAATTGAATATTTATTTCACGTGGCTCATTTTGGTCATGTTAGCAACAGTGCTGGCTAGGTCTCGACCAGGAATTTGGACATACTTATTGTTATGATGTATACACCGCTGCTGGATAGAAGTACAGGATAGAATTAAAGCAGATTTTATCAAATCTAACCAAACATTATTTTCAATTCATCTCAATCTACAACTAAGCGTGATTATGTGACGTTTATGTCGTCACGTTAAGGCTTGAAATCGACTCGCTGTGTGGTGTTTGCATTGTATTGCTGCAATATAGTCCGTGTGTACAAATGCTTTTGCGATCTGATTAAGGCAAATCTCGCAGGGAGCCGACGGCACCCACAATAAATCACCGTTCCATCCAAAATTTAACCGAAGTTCAAAATTTAAGATGAATTAGCTGAGTGCTGCTGGTGCTACAAGTACACGCTGATCGTCAACGTAAAATACGTGGAAATGACATGATGACTGACTTGACAAACCAAAACATTTATTTTCGGTATAGGAAGGGGAGAGCTAGACAACTTCCTTAGAATCCTGACCAATAACATGTCCAAAAATCTTAGCAGTGTGCATCGAAACTGCAAATCGAGTAAGAAATGAATAATAGTTCATTTCAGGTGGTTAATTTATCAGATTATTAATTATTTATCTAATATATAAACCACAGAGTGAGGGCGTTTGGTTTGAGAAATGAAGCCAAGTAAATTATTACACCTGGAAAAATGAGGTTATTACAGGTTATTGTTCTAGCGTCAGTTGAACGATAAATACTGTACCGTAAATAATTTGATAACTGTTTTCATGTTGCCATTTTTTCCATATATTCATCAGGATGTGCAAGCAGGGGCAATAAAATGAAAATCGATGACTACCATTCAAACATTCAAGCATTCTCGAGCTACCTGATGTTAAACCTAACCAGTTTAACCAGTTTCTCCTTATACATGTGAATATACGCTATGGATAAAACCGAATTATTCTTCCGTCCTCCAGTACATCATTTTCTTATCGAAGCAGGAAACCTCATGTCTTCGGTGCTGGTTCATGGAATATACACGCAACATTGCTACACTTGATATAAAGGTATTTTGCAACCAGATCCTGCACTTTAGTCAGCAGACAGACTGGTGTCAATGATGAGCATCTTTTACCTCTTTTCCATACTTCCTTTGAGTAATGGTGTAATGATTTTTTCCTCCCTCTCCGTCTCTCTCTCCCTCTCTTAGTCCTGCTTGACCCATGTTCTTGTATGGAATGGTGGATGGAGTGTGATGAGAGCGAGCCGAGAGCCGGAGCAATCTACTCGGCTCTGAGAACTGAGACCCGCTCAGAACGTCCTCCACCTCCGGACCGCGGAAGATTTCAGGGCTCTCAAGCTCCACTGGCCCTGACGTCTACTCAAAGACAAACCTCAAGCAATCTGCATCCATGCTGTACCTCCTAATGGACAGACCCGTCCCTGCTGACACTTTGAGAGACTGGGCAAGTTTGATGGATCTGGTAAGATCTGATGTCAGTGGTTATGCACATGAAGTTTGCTGCATGACATGATGAGTGGATATTACACTGAAATTCATAAGAATGACATAAGAATGGGTTTATAGGCCTTTTTGGTTGTCACGTCAGTTCATGGCTTTTATCGTACATCTTATTTTGCCCCATTAAGACTCAGAAGCTCTTTTTTTTCCTGATCATGCTGATGTCATCAGTCTTTGGGATTGAATCCTAAGATGTGTAACATCAGGGCTGTGGGTGGGTCTGCAGGTCAAAGATTGAGCGCCAGTTAGCCCTCTTTTACTTCAGTGATCGATTGAGGACACCTACTTCAGGTTGCAGACAGGCACATTTTAGAGGAAACAAAAAAAAAAGCAAAACAAAACAAAACAAAAATAATTAAAAAAAACCAAAACCATAATGAATTGTTCTCAGAATGGGCCATTAAAGATGAGTGAGTTATCACATACAATATCAGGTCACACAATGGGCTGATCACTTAAATATTTAGCAGATTTTAAAAAACAATGACCATCTGTTCGGTTGTAATACACGTTATTCTTTTCTTTTTTTTAATACAACTTCATATAGTTGATGGACTAACTTCAAAACCAAGCTCAGACAAACAACTGTAGCTCACCACGGTCCCTTTTTTTTACGTCCTCACACAACACAAAGTCGATGATGATGATGAGTACTTTATCTACAAAACAGATGAATATCACTAGGAACAAGAATAAAGTAAGAGTACAGTTATACTACCTAACCATATTTGATGAGGATATTGAGTAAATGTACACTTGATGCTGTTTTCCTTTTTCTCAAAACAAAACAAAAACGAAAATGAACAATGCATATAGGTGGCTCATTATCTAGCAATGCGCTAACTCTATAACTCTATGCTTAATTAACTGCTCTCCCCAGAACATATTAGTTTTCCAAAGACAAAAATAATAGCAACCAGAGTAGTCAGAATCCTTACAACCAAAATTAAAATAATTCCCAAGGCTCACGAAAATGGAATTAAGAGGAAAAATGAAAAAGAAGACTCTGGGCGGGGCTTGTGTATTTTTTTTTTAAACGCGGGATGGCCGTCCAGTGTAAACCAATGACCAGAGCTTTATACCTAGGAAAGAGAAAAGTCTCTCACAAAAAAATCAAGGAAACAACACATAATCCAAAGGAGGAGTTGCTGTACAGCATAGATTAGGGGGGAGGGGTTGGGGGAGGGGCTTGTGAGTCCCTTCCATGAGGGACTGGAGGAAAGGAGGCGCACTGAATGGAGGATTGAGGACTGAGGGAATGTGTCCTGCCTGGTCTGTGCCCAAAAGCATACGAGCCACGACTGATTTCATGAGCTGCAGTTGGGAAAGGTTGATTGCAGTATGTATCAATAAAAAGCCAAATGAGGATGCTCTGGCGTATCCTTTTCTGTATATCTTGCAATCTTTCGTTTAGCAAAAATATCATGCAGTCCTTAGTCCCAAACCCTCAGGAGGATTTTTTTCTCATTTTTTGTTCGTATGTTGGTTAGTTTTCAGAAGTAAAAGAAATATTTGTCTCACATGATTCTTAAACATTCAAGTCAATCTATATAATACTTTTTTTTTTTACATCAGAAAAGTTCTTTCCGCATTGTGTGTATAGAAATATAAGGTATAGAAATATGCATATACATATGTATGAACTTTTCCTATATGTGTATACATATTTTCCAATTGTATCAAAGCCAATTCAGTGTGTGCTCTCAAAATATGGCCCATGTTTCCTGGGAGGACGTGTGTCAATTCACGTAGTACAACCAGTAGATGAGGTTGAAGAATCCAAACGTGATGGGGAAAATCACGCGCGACCACTTGTCAATGGTGCTTACATCCGTCAGGTTGGGGATTTTGAGCTTGAGCTTGGATGAGCGCCTCCGCAGACGGCAGTTGGCACGGCTGCGCATGGCGCCGCGCTCCAGTGAGTGATGGCCAAAGCCGTCGCGTGAGGAACCAACAGGCTTACGAAATTGCACGCCCGAGCTGTCAAACGACATGACGGAGTTGCGCGAGTCACTTACGCTGCTGCCCACGTCTGACGGCATCACCTCATTGTTCATCTCCAGAGTGGTGAGCAGGATGTTGCCATAAGCGTCCACCTTGAAAAGAATAAACGAAAAAGGGAGAGACAGTCAGTAGGAAAATCCAGAAATCGTCCGTCCGTCTCTAAAGTATCAGATCGAGATAATTACTTCTCATGCAAATGCAATGATAATGTGACGTAACATTTCCAACAAACACTACTTGGAAGAATTAGAGAACTTTACAGAGCTTTTGTCTCAGAATGTGATGGCTGACACATGGCATTATTAATTAATGGCATTGCATGATCTACTGTAAGTCTGCAGACTTGCGGCTATGATGAGGTCTAAGTTTATGTACCCCAACTTTTCTTTGTTCTTCGAGATACAGATTTCTTCGCTGTGTGTATGACCTGAGGGTGTTGGTTTGAAACGGCGCTGAAATGGAGTCCTTGCGACGTGAAAGAAGAGATGAAGAGAACATTAAAACGCCCATATAAAACTTTAACAATCCATAAACTTTTTTTTTTTCCTCTAAAAAATACAACACAATGCATAAACATGATGGTCAACAAAGAAACTCTGCATGAAGCATGGTACATTGTCTTTTTTACAGGGACAACTGGCTTCGTTATTGGCTCGTTATTGGTGTGTTCCTACAAAATCATGATTTGTAGCAGAAGAATTATACGTTTAAAAAAGATACCACACTTCATGCATGGTACACTATTAATCTAAGATACAAAGATAACTTGATAATCTTTATAGGAAGGTAGTAACAAAATCATCAGATTATAGGAGGCATTATGGTATCCAGCATCACCGTTTTATTATAGATAATCTTGTATAGGTTTAAGATAAGTCTCTGTAGAAGCTTTGATCAAATGAAGAAGCCACTGGTTAAGGAAAAGCAATGGACAATGGGACCTCTGGATGTATCAGGTAGTGGACTCAAATGAATTGAAATTGAAATCAAACAGCCCAAATCTTACAAAATCTTGATGCTTGATGCAAAAAGTACTGATCTAAAATAATCTAATCTACATGTGAATGATATTTGTTCAGTTTGTTTCCGTTTGAACATTAAAATTGGATGGATATGAACACAGCGACAGTGACAGATGGTCAAGTCAACCTGTTCTCGCAGGCGTTTGTCCTCATAACGTGGGCGTTCGTTGTTAGCTTTGTTGAGGCGCTCATTGATTTTCTTTTGCTGCTGGGGTCCTCGTCCGAAAAATACGTAGTTGACGAAGGCATATTCAAGAAGGGCCAGGAACACGAAAACGAAGCAGCCCATGAGGTAGACATCAATGGCTTTCACGTAGGGGATCTTTGGGAGGGTCTCCCGCAGGTGGGTGTTAATGGTCGTCATAGTGAGTACCGTGGTGACCCCTGCAAGAATACACATCATTCATTCACCTGGGATGGGACGTGGAATTTAGCATGGCAATAAACGCTTCTGAAGAATGTAGGCTAATACGTTCTTCCTCTGAGATGTACGTAAAGCCAGCCAACCATATCTTGCTCATGCTGCCTCACAGGGCAGTGTTATACACTCAGACGAAAACGCTATCTGCCCTCTTCCACATACGTGAGCTCAGAGACACCTTCTGAGCTAGCGTTACTGTGATTGACAGGAGACAGAGAGAATGCTCCTCCCACAGCCAATTCTGCTGCCTTGGACATTATCAGGATTCAAACTCTCAATCTCTGGATGATAGAGTGAATGCGTTTTTAACATTTTCATATATTTTAATATAACATATATTTTAATATATAATATAATTTTTGCTTTTACACAATATCAGTGTCCTTACCGAGTGCCACCCTAGCAGCAGAGGCGTCATAGTTGATCCAAAAGGACACCCAGGAAAGGATGGTGATCAGGATTGAGGGCATGTAGGTCTGCAGGATGAAGTAGCCTATATTCCTCTTGATGCGAAAACTCAGCGACAGCCGGGGATACGAGCCTGCATGAAGGGGCAAAAGGAATGCAGAAAAGACATTAATGAAGAAGAAGGAAGAAAAAAAGCATACTTTCATGACACACAGGATGGCTATTTCTCCTGCTCGTATGGGGAGTTTCATTTCTCCTACACAATGTACTCCTTTCTAGGGACAGATTTGATTCTAGTTAAACATGGCTGGAAGTTGCCAGCGCGGCAGATTTTTCTCTAAGCTTCCTCTCAGCAGGCAGCTCCTGTGCCCCTCGGAGAATTGTCAGATAAAACCGCAGTGCCTTTTATTCTTTTTTAGAGGAATCTGAGAAAAAAGCAAATATCCACTGAATTGTCCAGTGTGCTGTATGAAACAAGACGGTGCTGATCTGCCTGAAATGTGACATATGAAGTATGTATGTTGTATATACACTTATACCAATGTTTTAAAAAATACTAATATGAATTACAATTGAATTACAAACAATATAATTCATAAAGTTTACTTAGAACAACATGACAAACAGAACTACAGTTATTTAAAAAAAACACTCCAGTTACCTGGAACTAAAGACAGGTGACTAATTAAAGGAAAAAGGTAGTTCTGTTAATATTTCTGTCATGTTTTGTATCTAGAGTCACTGTAAGCCAATACAGAATTATTCTGACTAATTTCCTTTATCTTATGGGGACACATATCAATCCTGATGGGTGTGGTCTCTTCCAGGATGATCCCCCCCCCCATCCACACTCCACAATGTCTTACTCTTACCCCTTATCCTCCAACAGGGGGCAGGTTCTTGACCCGGTTCTTTTCAGGATTCTTTGAAGCTTTGTGCCAGCTAGCAAACCAGCCCATGTTTCCACCAGTTGTGAGCAGAACCATTGTAACCAATGATGTGTCATTAATGGAGGGCGTTGCACAATGCACAACAGAAGTAAACAATAGTAGCAAGATTGTGGATCGCACTGATTACCTGCGAGCTATTGTTCTGTTATTGCAGATATTTGTCTGATTTTTCTTTTTCCATTGCGTTCTCCATTACTGCGCTCTGCTTCCTCTCCAAACTAATGATGCACCCACTGATGCTGTCACGGTTCACACTGGAAAAACCGGCTATCTTTTGGTTCCAGCTGGGAACCAACTTTTCAGGTTCTGAACCAATTTATTTTTGGTCGAAATGCTTCGAAGGGTGCAAAATTTGGCGCACGAACCAGAACTCAACCTGTCTAGTAGTATAGATGCTTTAATGATTATAAAAATAATCAGATCATATGCTACGGCCTACACAAGGTCTCACCCTTGAGATCTTAGGGTTAGGTTAAGGGCTGCAGATAAAATCGAGTTTATTCTTTGCTATCAGCAGCATTTATTTGCACTACGGTAACATTTTTGCCAAGCTAGCACAAATCGTTAGATCACCGGCAGTGCAGTAAAACCGCAGTGGAGGAGAAATACAGCTGATGAACTGTTTGCCCTCCAGAGCAAAATGCTATGTGTACATTAGCTAGTAGCGTGTCCATTTCGTCCAACTGGTTTTAATACCAGTTTTAATGAGACGTCTCACAAACATGTTTTTGTTATTGGTGACGCAGGACTCGTGCAAAATCGTATCACTGTGCGCATGCGTGCCATTTCGAGGGACAGGCGCATTCTCATTTTCATTATTCGTCATTAGGGGCATAACATAGGATTTCTTCAGTCAGACACAGCTCACTGTAATTATGAATGTGAACTGCTCGCGCTCTGACGATCTGAGCAAAAAATCGGAATTTTGGCAACGAGGCTTGCAGTGTGAACGTAGCCTTAGATTCTTTAAGATTCACATCCGTATGTGTATTTGTTTAGAACACGATATCTGTTCAATAATGTGCAAGTATTTGCTTACATCCCAAATAAATATGGTGAGATCCTGTATTATGCTTAGTTTAGATTATAATATTATGCTTGGAAAATGTATTGTATCATAAGGGAATTTTTTGGAAAGATGTATTAGTTTGTCATTAATGGAATACATCGAACAAAACGGCACCTGACATAGGCATCAAATAATAAGCTATATATACCAATAATCTTCTGAACTTATACTTTATGAGCACTTCCTCTCCAGCATCCCCAGTAAGCATAAATAAACAAGATCACACAAGGGCAAGAACACTTAAAAATAGCTGCATTTTCTAAATTAATTTACGGCTACAATCCTAAAGTCTTCATCATCCTCAGAGTGGCTTCAAGGACAAATGTAGTGGCACCTCAAAAGTTCACCTGTCAACAGTAATACTATGGTAGAGGGTCTGTGTGGAAAAATGGGAGGTGGAACCTGAACTTCAGTTCCTACCATGGACATAGTGTGGGGAGGCCAGGGGTTGCCAGTGCCACCCTATAATAAAGCATGCCATCCCAGTGTTATATGATGTGAAAATGCATGACTTGTCAAGTCTTCTGTAATAGGCCACTTTAAATAATAAAACAGTGTAACAGCTAGCTAAAAAGTGTAGCTAGCTAACACAAAAGCAAACTATTCCCTAGAAGGTTTTTTATCATTTTTATTATTAACAATATTCATTATTCATCATTATAGGCATAACATAGGATTTCTTCAGTTCGGTATTAGCTATCTTTGGCTAATGATATTGATTTTGATTTTGTAACGCTAACATACTTCATAACATGTAGCCTAATGTCATGTTGGCTAGGACATTGCTTAGCTGATAGATGGAGTCATATTGTAATTTTCTGATGTGGTTTAGTATTTCACACCACCTTAGAATAACAACCCAATAATGTCACTGGGTTTATCCTGGCCACGCCACTGTAAAAGTTCTGGCTTGTTCAGGAGTACATGTCAAGTGTTTTTCGTACATGTTCTAGAGTATGCTTGGGAAATTTCCTTCAAATGATCAGCGTATTGAGTATTGTGTTGCTTACCTGTTGTGAACTTCACTTCTCTGGATACAAGACGCAGCTCCACGATGGAGAATTGCGGCAGTTCCAGTTTGTCCACTCCGGTCACAGCATTGTCTCCTCCTTGCCAGAAGAACACAATGTCGTCTGTGGTGTATCCGTCTACAGGGAATATAGGGGAAGAGGTGTTATAACAAGCTCAGTGTGATGGTAAATAGCATGGTATTAATGACTTTTCTTTATCATATAACGTACACTATAGGCCAGAAGTTTGGGCCCACCCTCGGATTAAAAAGAATAGTAATAATAAATGATACACTGTTTATCAAACTTTTAGAAAATATTAGAAATATTTAAAACAAATGTAACTCACTGGTTGTCAACATTTTATACCTTGTAGTAACATATTATTTAGCCACAAAGGCTGGTACTTTTGGTTTTGAAGAAGACACATCAGATCTGTTTTTAGTTCATTGGCATTCACTTTGTGTTGGAATTCTATTTATTAATGTCTGAACCTGATTGGCTCTCGGCCTCACTTTATTGTGTCTTACTGAACCAAACAATGGCCACCTCTTCCCAGATCAGTGTGTGAGGGGTTTAATGCTCCGTCTGTTCCTCGTTTCGGTCTTCTGTTGTACTGTATCACAACTGATAAGACAGAGTTTTTGTTTATGTCAGGCGGTGGATGGGGGATAAGGGCGAGCGCAGAATGTGTTGTTCCTATAGTGAAACATGGAGGTGGATCGGTGACGGTATGGGGGTGGTTTGGGGGAGGAAGATCTGGAGTCCAAATGAAAGGGATCATGAAAAAAGGAGAGTATCACTCAATTCCTTCTGTTTTACACATCATTGGACAAAATTTCATTCTTCAACAGGATAATGATCCCAAGCATTTTTCAAAACTGAGCCAAAATTATATACAGTCCAAAGAAAAGCAAAAAGTTTTGAGAATTATGTCTTGGCCCCCCCAGTCTCCAGATCGTCCTACCGTTGAGCTGGCATGGGACGAGCCGGACCGACAAGTTCGAAATGAGCGTCCAGCAAATGAGACAGAACTGTTTACATGCTTGAAAAGGTGCTGGGAGGATTTGGACACAAGTTATTTCCAAAAATTGCTTTCCAGCAATTTCCAGAAATAACTTGCTGTGAATCTGTGCTGCTGTGAAAAGGAAGGAGCTGGGTATTTTGATGAAACTCGTTCTTAGGCCCTCGCATTCATTAAATTGCACTTACAATGAATATTGTTGGGCGTCACGGTGGTGCAGTGGTTAGCACTGTTGCCTCACTGCAAGAAGGTCCTGGGTTCGATCCCCGGGTCACTCAGGGTGCCTTTCTGTGTGGAGTTTGCATGTTCTCCCCATGCAAACATGGTTTCCTCCGGGTGCACCGGTTTTCTCCCACAGTCCAAAGACATGCATATTAGGTCAACTGGCTACTCTAAATTGCCCATAGGTGTGATTGCGAGCGTGTGTGGCTGTTTGAGCTATGTGTTGGCCCTGTGGTGGACTGGCGACCTGCCCAGGGTGTACCCCGCCTCTCGCCCGAAGTCTCCTGAGATTGGCTACAGCTTTCCTCACGACCCAGATGGATAAAGCGATGTAGATAATGGATGGATGGATGGATGGATATTGTTACATTACACTTCAAAACCAGTCAGTTACATTTGCTTCAAGTTTTTCTAATATTTTCTTGTTTGACAAAGCAGTGTATTGTTTTTTTTTTGTTTGTTTTTTTATCTGAGGTTGGACCCAAACTTCTGGCCTGTAGTGTAAATAATTAGCAATAGTAATAATCTTAAGGAGGCTATAAATGAACGGCTTGGATTCGTTATAGTTGTAGGCAAATATGGAATATAAGGATGAAGATGCAAGGATGAATCTCTGGAATACTGTTATGATTATGATTCATGTTTGGGGAAGTGATCTTACATGATTTGTGCCATTTTACAATCCATCCATCCATGTCAAACTGTGAAGTTTATTACTCACCAAAACAGTGCTACAGTTGTTCGTGGAGAATATTAAAATTTAAGAAACATCCCCAAACTGTGCAAAAGACCCACAGGCCCCAGGATGCTTCACTGAAGCATTTATGATGTGCTCTTGGAGTTCCCAGAAACCATATATGATTTGGCTCCAGGTAGGTAAGGATGTATTTCATATATTAATTATGCCTCGCACCCTCTGAGTATTCCAGTACTCTGTCAAGGGTCATATTATTTCCCTGCCTGGATTAGAATTCATCCCTTTTTAATCATTTTGCCTTAATGCCAACGGTTGAGTGTCTACAGGCCAACTCGCTTTCCTGACCTGAGATCCTTCTTAAGCATCCTAGCAGGAAAACGAATTTCTTTAAGGGAATTACCACAAATCAGTGTCCAAAATAGCTATTATTTGAAACAAAAGAAAGAAAAAAATTGTTAGTGAAAGAAATTACATTTTAACTCTATCATGTTTTAATATTGTAATTGCTTTGTGTTAAAATTGATACAAAAAATGTAGTTGTGGATTGATTTCCATTATTTGTTCCGAGTGACCACTTTATCCTGGTCTGGTCCACGGTGGATCCAGAACCTAATCCAGGAACGCTTGGCACACACTGGGAGCACACACGCATTCGTAACTTTTCACACGTATGCGCAATTTAGTGTAGGCGGTCCAATAATTTTTCAATAACCTGGAAAATATGTAGAACATGATAAAAAAAAAATAGTTTAATCCACAGGATCAGAACATGTATCTGAGAAAATCCCATTTGGAAAACTGCGTCCGATTTTTATCCTGCATTTCTTTGGACAGTGGAAAGAAACTGGAGGACCCTCAAGAAGCTGATGCAAACGCGGGGCCTGGCTCAGAGTCGAACCCTGGAGCTGTGATGATGGTCAGTTTCAATAATTCCAGATTCAATAGTTCATAATAATTCAGTAATTTGTGTTTTAAAAAGCCAGCAAGCACATTTATGTTGCTGCAACAGTAATAGACAACACCTTCTGTACAGTCCTGCTGGTCAATAGTGCAGCGCCCCTTGTTGATAAACCGAGAAAACACATTCAATATCACTCTAGTATGCCCGTGCCATCACTTTGCCCCTGAGTAAAAAGCCTTTCCAAGCATTTATCACCACTGGCTATGTAGGCAACACTGCAGTTATGTTGTGACTAGTGTAAATGAACGTAATGATCATACTTGCTGACACCGGGTCTCTCCGGACTGTGGTGCGCCATCAAATAGACGAGGCGGACGAGTTGCAACTTGCCATCTGCCATCTTTTTTTTAGGAAGGAAACTGAAGCACTCAGAGAGGAGACCTCATTTGGGGATTTGGGAAGCCATTTCTATTGACATTAATTTGAAGGTACATTCCCACTGATCCTGGAAAATGACCCGGTTTAGATATCATAGTTCCAGGTGGAATGATTCCAGTGTGAGTCAAAAATAATTACCTAAACACATTCACTATATGTTCTTTATTTAAAGGTGTAAAAGTCATTTTTAAAATTTCTTACTATTAAAAATAACCTGCCTGACTGTTTGTCTGTGTTAATGTCTGTGTTTTTATAGACATGCCTCCAATGCTCCTTATGCCCCTTTATGCTGCCCCTGTCTGAGTAAAACATGGTGGAATCTGGTATACTTCCCCCCAAAAAATCTTAATGACAGGAAAGGTAAGACCTGACTCAACCTTTCTTTCTGGGCATGGATATAAACGCAATGTTTAGTTGTGTTGAATTGCAACTCATAACAAAATCAATAATTGTGTTCATTTACGCTTTGGATGAAACATCTTCATAGAAATTTATGTAATGCAAGCAAACTCCCATGCAGTTAATGATGCGATCTAGACAACACCGTCAGTGACGGTCTTCTGAAAAACCCATGGGAGCTCATTACAAGGAAAAACAGGGTAGTGTTATAGTGTTATAATGCAGCTGTAAAGCAGTTGAATGGACGATGGGGCAAAATTGCATGTCAGGGTAAAATGCTACATGACACCTTCACACATTCGCTGGCTGCTGTAGGTTCTGGGGTGTGGCTTTGGGCGACAACAAACATGGCTATTATTAATACTCATAGCTGTTGACTAGCGCACTAACTTTAGCAAAACGTCTGCCTCGTCTTGTGCAAGACTGTGGTCAGGCGTAATGAGTGCACGGGCAGAGTGGTAGGTAGACAAGCAGGTACGGCATCCAATCAGCTCATTTGGTCCAAATGAACTGATTGGACAGGCTTATTACAGCCCTGTGACTTCACTGATGACGAATTTTTTTAGTTGTCAAAGCATTTGATTTATTCATTGCTGTGCAGAAATTTCAAAAAATGTTTCTAAAACAAATTGCCTACCCTCGCTTTAAAGAAAGCAGCGACTTCCATTGTTCTTCACCTGCCTAACCACTAGAGCTCCCATGTTGACTTGACTAATGCACCTTTAATTACCCCTGTGGACTGTATGCGAGTTTAAGGAGTAAAACAACAACAACAAAAAATCTTTCCAAACTTTCTGCACCTTCAATGGTTTGTTATTTTTAATGAGTGATTATTGCTTGGCAGACTGTTGTACACGCTGTACTGCTGTTGAGGCTAAATACAGGAATCTGTGCAAAAGTAAAGCTATTGTATAAACTCCATTATTATAAGATCACTTGCAGTATTCCACAGATGCAGGTAGTATGCATGCGGGTTTCTCAAGAAGGATGCCCATTTTGAAGGGATCTGTCATCGACATATGGCTGCGTATGAAGTGAAAATGATGCGGTACTGGTACATGCTGAAGATGTATCCAATATGGGGCAACAGCATGTATCTGTGTGTTTGTGTCCACTTACAGCTCTCAATCTCCAGGGTACAGTTCTGTTCATCCAGGGGGTATCTCCTCAGGTCCATCATGCATGCAGCCGTTGTGGTTATTCTGGGTGAAAAAAAGCAGGAGCACAAGGAGGGAGGGAGGGAGGGAGGGGCAGGAAGAGAGAGACAGCAAGAGCGAGAGAAAGAGAGAGAGAAAGAGCCACCGTTACCTTGGTAACCTTTAGGAAATCGTAGCTTAGCCTTGACTGTGCCATTTGAATCTTTGAGTGATGTTTGGCAGCCAAGAGAAAGAATAAGGGAGGAGGAGGGGAAGGAGGGGGATGCAGTCCTTGGTTGACGACTGCTGTATGGAGTCTGATGGGAAAGCGAGAGAAAAAGATCCAGAGAATGACAGAAGGAGAGAGCGAGAGAGAGAGAGAGAGAGCGAGTGTGGATGCTGTTCACTGCAAACCTGGCTTGTTTAGCAGCATGTTGTCTCTGCAGTAACATCTTGTGCTGTTTAGTGCTTTCCTTTAAGGACAATTTGTAATCATCAGTTCTCTGTGCTGTTTACATATCATACATTCTCTGTTACATAACCACATATTTATGTGTACGCAATATCACCACATAGGTTGGACATAAATCCAACATAAAACAATAAAATTATTTGTACTATATAATTTTAAAAACACGACATCTGTGATGCGTCTGTGATGTCCGGCTTTACTGCATGCACTTTCTTACGAAGCCTTATTAAAGAGAACACTAAAGCTACTGTAAAGACAGTAAAATGTAATTTTTTTTAAACATTGAACATTTTGCCACAAAGGACACTCTCCTGCCGTGTTTTACGTCATGCATGCACACAAGAGAGCAGCTGGAGGAAGTGCAGCGGCCCGGGCGGAGCAGCGGCGTCACGCTTTGCTAATGAGCTGCGTGGGAGTCGATGGCGCTTCACAGAGATATTTACTGCCGCGGCGCATTTTCCTAATTACGTTGGCGATGTTAAATCATGGCAGCTCCTGCTGTTTTCGAGGGGAGGAAAAAAGTAATTCAGTTTCAACTCATCGCTTTGCTATGTCACAAGCGTAAATATGTTCTCAGGGAACTTTTTGGATAGATACAGTGAGCTTGCGTTTGTGAGAACAGGAGTATATAACTGTACATAATCAAACACAACCACGATCCAGTCTCTGCTACCAAGAGAGCAAAG
Source organism: Notoglanidium maculatum (assembly GCA_030068355.1). Classification (NCBI taxonomy): domain Eukaryota; kingdom Metazoa; phylum Chordata; class Actinopteri; order Siluriformes; family Auchenoglanididae; genus Notoglanidium; species Notoglanidium maculatum. The sequence continues at coordinate 682,788 of JAQQZX010000011.1, read as the reverse complement.
ATAAATGAACAGACAGCTTTATCTTCAGCTTAACACTGAGTTAGGAAATGCAGAAATGCAGAAACGCATTAGTCTGGGTGAATCTGGATATAAATGAACCCTAGTCCCGGCCTAAAAGGTTCCCATTGATTGTAATTTAGTTGAGCACTGGCTTAATCTGTGTCTGGATGGGCTGAAATGTCCTAGCGCTAATCTAATAAGAGGCTAAACAAATAAGTGTCCTAGAAGTCTTGTTGATCAAAGATAATCAAGCAGCATATCTGTGGAAAAAATAGCTTTAAACTCTTGCTTTTGGCTCCTTTCCGTTCTGAATGTTCCTGCTAATGTTTCTCTTAGTCAACTTATTTCATCTAAAGAATCCAATCTTAATCTGTTTTTTGTAGGTTTGATGTTAACTAAGAGTCAAAGAGTGGAGAGGAAGTGGGTCTGCAGTTCCTCGGAGGGAAATCTGAGAGACGTGGAATGCTTGTGGCTCCAGGGCTCATGTTTGGCTTGAGCTGTCGGAGACGGCTGAACGGCCCTCGAGCCATTTTGGGTCATTCCCTGAGTGGTGCTCCAATAAATAGCTGGTGTTATATCAGTGATGAGAAAATCTGGGACGTTCTGGAGAAACGAGAACGCACAAGTCAATTCTCCGATTGCCCAAATCAACATTTACGTAAATATGCTTCCCTTTTCAAGTTTGTTATGTTTGAAAGTATGTTATCTTGTGCACATGCTGTGCATTACTGGAACTCTAAAGGTTTCTACCTTGTACCATCTCTGGAGATTTTTTCCTTCATCATTAGCAGTTCTCTAAAGCTGCATGTGACATTGTCTGTAGCTAAAAGTGGCATATAGAAATAAAATCCAATTTAATTTCGTTGGAAAACTATAATGAAAGTCTTCCTCACATCCATGCTTAGCTCTCTTCAGAGCTGCTCTTAGACACCTTGAGATTAATCTGGAAGCTTGGCAGCAGCCGATTGGTAAACCCGTCCTCGGCCTGCTCCGTCAGGAGACATATTAAGTCAGCATTTAACACTCCATTAATTCCTCCACTTGCTCCAAGATATCATCGTGTTTGTCCATTAATATTGCAGCTGGAGACCCCAGTCTCATCAGCCTCTCCATCTCTGTCTCCCCAGTCTGGACGTTCGACGTTGTCTCAGCTCTTCATGCAAAAACGGTTGGCACCGTGATGTTTCTTCAAAAATCTTTCACATTCTGTCTGTTTCGAAGTTAAACGGAGTCTGCAAAATTATAGAGTAGGGATGCTTTTAATCCGTTTTTTTTCTCAGAACATGTTTTTGATGCTTGTTAATACTGACGCTGATACCACAATGAGCAAGTTGCTTAGAATTAAACAATCAGGGATGGCAAGGAACATGTTCCTTAGCTCTGTTTATGTTGATTGCAGTTGTGTGCTCCTTGTACTGAGAACAGTATCTTTAATAGACACTGTGCAGAGCAGTATCAGTGAGCGTGGGCATTAAAAATGACATGAGTTGCATCTTAACTCATGAACAAAGTGTAAATGCTGGTGAAAGAATGCTCTGCAGGTTCTATTGGTCTGCCAGCTTTACTGAAATCATATTTAAGAACATGCAGCTATGTATAGTCCGTCCGACGACGACTGTGACAAGCGCAAATACCATACTTGCCGATTGTGGATTTAAATTAGGTAATGGAGCATAGGCGTAACGTAGTAACGTAGCCATTACAGTAGCTTCTGTGCATTTATCTGTGAGCGTACTATAATTAACATTTCCAGTTGCATTTGTTTTTAGCTCTGAAACACTTCTAAATGTGACTGCTCTGTGTGACCAAGGAACAAACAACATTAGTAAAACCCCATAATTTTTTTTTATATATAAGTCTGGCATGAGCAGCCTGTTTTCTCTTCCTTTCTGCTTTCATATGTTCCTTTTTCCTCTTGAATCCTGCTATAAAATTACTGAAAATACAAAGATCACATCTGCCATTAAAGATACACAGTCTATAAATACTGCGCATCTGATACAGTGGTCAGTGTTCTCAGAAATCATTGTGCATTTGGAAATTCCATCAACTAATTAAAAATGCACATTTATAAGCTGTGCCCAGAATATCTCATAAGATCTCTTTACAAATTCCAGCATGGCATTATGTATTAATAGACACTTCGATTTGCATTTAATAAATAATACACTGTCTCCATTATGTATCTGGAATGCTGGTCTTGTCGCTGGGGCAAACAGTGTTTTCCTCCTTTCTCTGTCCGTTCCCTAGCGCACGCTTGTATTTTCATCCACTTACTGAAACCTCAGTGAAAAAAACAGAGAAGAAGAAGTCATAGCCTCATTCCTCCTCCTTCATGAATGCTCCTGTGCCAGAGTCTCATGGAAAGAGGAAATAGTTTGTCATCTTTCATTATCGATAGCGCGATTGAGTGGGATTCTTACGGTGTCCTAGCTTGGCTGAGATGGAGGCGGCTCCAGGTTAATGCATGGCTGAATGCACTCTAAATGTCCTGGTATGGACTTTTTTTCCCACCTGTCTATCTTTTTTGTCTGTGGAGGAACAACAATGGATCCAGCTAACATTCGGGCTTCTGTAGTGGAGCTGGTAGGAGGTATGTTTTCATCCAAATGCTTCAGAAATTTTAAGCTGGCAAAAGCAAAACTGACTTATTGTATGATTCCCTCAGTTACAGTCATGGCTAAATATTCTGAACGAGATAATATAATAAAGATTGTAAGAACAGTCATGGAGAGACTAACAGTGAAATACTACAAGAATCCATGAGTGAAATCCAGTGGCTGAAGCTAACACGCTACATGTTTACATGGTTCACTCATATGGCTTTTTAAAAATAAAATATTCAACTTTGATACATGTATTTTTTCATGTATTTCTAGCTATCTAGCAAAGACACCTCTCACACAGCACTTAGAGAACTTTAACACATATGCTGAACACATTTTTGTGCAATGATGTTAAAGGTTCACTATGTAGGATTTTGAGGGTCTATTAGCAGAAACTGAGTATATATTCCATAAAACACATATGGAATGAAAAAGTATGTTTAAATTAGAGTATAATTAGCTGTAACTACGAATCGTTGTGTTTGCGTAAGTTTAGAGCGAGCCCTTTATATCTACACAGGGAGCGGGTCCACCTCTACGGAGCCGCCATGTT
>JAQQZX010000011.1:645936-661233 GCA_030068355.1 Notoglanidium maculatum | reverse complement strand
CCATCTCCACATCATTGCATTCAGTTTTTATTCACAATTTGTTTAGTGTCCCAACTTTTTTGGAATCCGGTTTGTACTTTGATTTAACACTTTAAAAAAAATCATGATTAATGACGTCATCATCTATAACCAATAGCCTAAAAACTACAGGAAAATGAGCGTTTCCACCATTTTAGGTTTAAGAAGTAGGAGCAGGAGAAGTTTAACAATATTACCTGCTGTGAGGTCGGGAACTGCTTGCGAGGCAGAGACAATTACACACACACACACATAAAAAAACCTCCGCTGGACGATGGATTTTTAGGTAATTCTGCAGTAATGCACAGTAAACAGTTTTACTGCGCAGTAAACATTTACTCTGCTGAACTCCTTTATGCTCTTTTAACCATTTTCAGGCCAACGTTTTGATGTCATCCCTGCCAAATATAGTAGCTGATGTTAGTTATAGACTTGTCTTATGTTAGCTAAGTGGAACATGCATTTATAGATTTTATTTAACATTAATATACTCAAAACTTTCTTCATTTACCATGACAGAAAACAAGAGCAGGTAAGATGGTGGGAAGGGGGCGGGGCTTCCAGGTGGTGCCACTTACTATCAGAGAGTTCCACCGGATGATCTTCCATTTAATTGGGGAAAATGACTGATCTTTTTTTTCTTGTATTAGCATACTCAGATGTTAAATTGAGGATCTCCTATGAAAACTGTGTAAAGGTTGGTAGGTCTGGAAATATAATATACTGTACTGTTATCAGAATAAACATGCCTGGACATCATGATCGTGGCAGCGTAATATCGCGTAGAAATGATTAAATCGATATATCACACAAGCCTAATGTAAATGCAGATTCTATTTGGGGTTGTCTCTGTGTGAACCTTGAGAATGAAGAGGAAACTAAGTGTTAAATGATCTTGGAAGCACAAGCTCCCGTCTGCCTTGTTCTCGCTCCATATGGTTTTCAGAGCTGTGCTTCATTACAAGTCACTTTGTTTTCCGATAGCGATCGGCCTTGTCCCTGGCGGCCTCCTGAGTGAAACAGCTTTTTATATGGGAGAGGAGAATCAGACTTCCTGATTGTCAATTGTGCAAAGCTCTGACTATCAGTAGCTGATAGTGAAGTACTGAAGAAAAAAGAAATTAAACATCGTTCCATGGTCAGGAGTCTCTGAGTGTTGTAAAATGTCGATGCTCCAATGTTGGGCTTTCGCTGCATTGAATCAGAGGGATGCAAACGTCATCACACGTGTTCTGTGGTCTTCGCTGAGGAATATTACAAAATCTCTAGATTGTAGAAGAGATTATGGACGAGGTAGGGATATCATAATTGACACGGATGTCTGAGTTAATATACAGAACTAGACTACTGAAATGATATTCTGATAAGCAGACATGTCACACAGCAGTCATAATAATAGCCAGTAAAATCAGGCTTATGATATAGTTAAAAATACACTTCCTTTAAGTAATCGATATGAGTAATTTACTAAATTTGCCAAGCTGGTGAGGAGACAGACTGCTTCACGTCACTGAAGAGCATTAACCCACATTAAAATCAGTAGATTTAATCACATGGGACTTTTGTTCTCATAAAAAGCTTCAGGTCCTGGGAATGGTGGAGTGGGAAATCGGCCAGCTATAAACAATACATCTCAATAAATGCTTTGTATTCAATGAAATGCTGAAATGCATTCTCTTATGAGTTAGATAGAAATTTGGGTATTTGAGATTAAAAAAAATAAAATATATATATATATATATATAATTAGATTGTTTGAGTGACAGGTATTTTGTTTTGAGTAATGTTTGTGAAAAAGCTGATGCCTCAGCATGAACATGTGAAAATGAACACACACTTTCAGGTATCATCGCACACTGGCTCGTAAAAAACATTCAAGACTTTAATCTTTTCAGCTTATGAAGAGGTGACGATAATTTAGGCAGCTGAAAGTTGTGTCTCAACTTTGTGCCTCATTTGTCGTCATTTACTAAATCGTTAACAAATAAATGAAAATGGGAAAAGGGGAAACCGTTGTAATGTGCATCCGATGTACACTTTGGGCCGTGTGCTTTGCGCTGCTTTCTGTGGCGCTTTGAGGACCAAGGCAAGCATACTGATATTTAACAATTTCTGTCAAAATAACAAAAAAGAGAAAAACCTTCCCCACTCTAAATGGTTTGCAGGTTTATGATTATTTAGGGTTAAAAGAGGGCAATGGTCTGTACATTTAAATGATTATAAGTACATAATTACAAGCTGTATTATAATTGTATGTCTTTAAATGGAGAAGCTAAACTGTAATAAGAAAATCAGTTCATGGTGAATATAAGACGTCACATCCCACAATGCCCGTGATCCATTTCATATTATTAATACCGGAGATTAGAATACCATTACATTAGTCTCATTATAATAATCCAGGTCATAGCCTGGATGGGACAGCAGTGTACCACAGAGCACACACACATTTACACATAGGGACAATTTAGCATATCAAATCCCCTCTGAGGTGCAAGGAAATCGGAGAACACGGAGGAAACCTACAAGGATGTGGGGAGACACTAGGCACAATATCCCAAGCTTCTTCTTCAGTGGTGGCTCGTCTCTGGTGGCAGGAGTGGCAGAGCCCCACCATACAGTATATATACACCATTCAACAAATGTTGATCTTCATAAATTCCTCATTCACAACTTCTTTTAAGAGATAAAAGCTTACATTGATTCACTCTCCTTTCTAGATGTTGCGCAAATGTGGTACAGCCTGCTCACTACTCATTTTAACGCCATAGAGTTAGGATTGCACCTAGTGGTCAAAAAAGGGAGCTGCAACAAATAAATAGAGGCCCATTGGGGTAGGACTCACACTGCCCCATGCCCTCTTTATGAACTGGGGGTGGAGCAGCAGCCAGGAAAGTTAATTACAGGGTTGCCAAGACTGTGCTTTTTACTCCAGATTGGGATAGTGTAAAAATTCTCTGCAGTCATAAAGATCTTGTTTTATAGCAAATCACTGGAAAGTAATCTAACACATTTGTGTGTGTGTGTGTGTGCGTGTGATGTACAGAACTGTTTTTATTGTTAGATATATTGTAAAGATTGGGAAAGGGAAAGGGGGATTATGAAGTGAATAATATGTACATTAGGAATGTGAGTGCACCACTGTGACCTTATTTTCCCACAAAAAGGCTGAGAAAAAGAAGAAAATTATTAAAACAAGCTCCTAGACTATAGGCTGGATGACTGTATGTTGTCGACTGTAAGTCACGTGGTTATGTAGCCTAAAGCATAAATCAAGTGTGATAGCATATTGACTTCATTTTGTTTAACAGTATGCCATTACCTTTGTTTGCTACGTGTTGCCTTTCAGATAACCCTGAAAGCCATCCATGCCCCTTTGTGAGAAAGTGCTTCTGTTTAATTATGGCACTGCGTTCTCTTCACCATCTCCTCTCAGTACCTGTGCTGATTCGTTGACATGGCAGCCCACCTCCATCCTTAATACTCTGCAGCTCATTCATTCCCAAAACCATCTCTACCTCATAAAAGTGGGGGAATTTTCATGACGCTGTATAGGCAACCAGCAACAATTTTCCCAGGAGATTGTCAAAGTACATTCATCAGCTATTTACAAACCCTGAGATCTCTCGCCTGCTTTTCCTTCCTCAGCTGAACTGCTACGAGATGGAGACAGAGTGAGTTAGATAAACACTTTTCCATGACTGTTGATGATTTTAGCTGAAAATACCCACATCCGAGCCTCTTCTATCTTACTAAAAGCTTGTTTGGGTCTTGCTCTATGAAATCCTTCCTCTTAAAAACACTTTGCCATTGAGATTGCTGAGTGTGTTGCCCATATTCTTTCCTGATTATCTTTATAATTGTATCATGGGTGGTGTCATATTCCATGTGGGTGAGAATACTTGGTAACTTGAGCTGGGCCAAAGTGGACGAATTGATTTGCAAGTCATCAGGATTGCAGCAAACGATCCCCATTTGCTGATGTTCTAAACTCATTCTAAACACTAGCAGGAAACACGTGGCTTAATCTAAAGCTGAAGTGTCTCTCTTTTCACCTGCTGCATTCATTCAAAAAAATGTTATGCCTTTTAGAATCTGTTGTTTGCCTATTTCTATTTTTGGAATGATCTAAAGTACAAGGTTATCAGTTCTTTGACTCAGGTGTTGATACATTTTCTATAACAGCAGCTCTTGACAGTAGTTCTGGCCGCAGCATGCTCGTACTAATAGCGTTACGGTTTCTATAGTAACAGCTCATTCACACAGACCTGCATGGTGGATGCGTCACCTAATTATGAGGCTTATAATAATAACCAGAATAAAATAAATAAATAAATGGGTTGTTTAACACAGAAAAACATACAGTCGACAATGTGATGAAGCTTACTGTAAGGAGACGTTTATGTAACATTTATGGAAGGAGTCTCCAGTGTCAGCACTTTTGTAGGACAGTGGGGTTTGTGCTTTGTGGTTTCTCAGTAACATGACAAATTTTTATTAACTTCGAGAGAGAACAAATAGTGATCTTGGGATTTTTTCCCATGAACATCACTTATACTAAATCTGCTTTTTACTTGTAGATACCTTTACTTTTCCCGCCATCCATGTCGTATCTAAACTGTACTGTCACAGAGGCTTTTTTCCTGGATCCTCCCTCCTCTCAATACCTGCCTCTTGCTGTCTTTGTGAACCTTTGTATATTTTTGACAGCCCTTCTGTTTTGCAAGAGGTTTCATGAGCTTTTCTTTGACCTTATTAAATAATCGCATATATAAAATAATAAATATATAAAAAATGAACAAATTTATAAATAATAATAGCATACATAAATAATCTCATTCTCCATTTCGTTTTGGTGTTTTCTGGCAACCTTTCTTAAGTATAAGTATGAATTAACTTCTAATAAATATGCCCTTAAGCTCAGGTATGAACTCAGACAACATGCAAATCTCTGACAATTGATATGAAAAGGTCCCTTATAAAATTTTAACCAGATCACCCTTATTTTTAAAATACATATGAATTATTCATAAAGATTTTTTTTAACAAAGTCTGTAAAAACAGACAGTGGTCACTGGAATCACAGATAAATGAAGGAAAACCCAGATTCAAAACAGGAAGCACAAACACAAATGAAGCCAGAGAAACCAGTTGCTTGGAACTGAAATCAGAAAAAGGCCTTCAAAATATCAAAATGAACTGACCTGAAAACACTGCTTTAATACATGGAGTAATTGGCAGAAAAAAAGAAACGGATGGAAATAAGGAGGCGGGCCTGTCTACAGTCTTACAGCCAACAAGACACACCCTTCAGTACATGGCACACCCCCTGAAACCACATGTGTTAACAGCAGGACATTCCTAACACAAACCCTAAACCTAACCCCTGACTTTAACCCTAACCTGAGGTCTAATAAGGCTGCTGTAGGCTTCATGAAGTGGGGGGACGTGTAATGTGGTAAGCGTGTCATGTATGTAGACAGAACCCAGGGAATGCATGTAAATACATAAATACATGTGAAATATGCGAGTGCCGACTCTGTTACAAATACAAATAATACAAAATAAATTCTGGAATTCTGAGTAATTTATGATAACTCTCCAAACCATGATGCAAAGGCGTAGTCTAAAAACAGACACTGGTCACTAGAACTAACAAACAGCTGTTACTATAGAAACGCTAACGTTTTCAGTATGAGCACATTCGTATACACCTGTGATTTATGTTGGAGCCGTAACGCCTGTCAGAGGCTGCTGTCATAGAAGATTAATCAACACCTGATTCAAGAATTCAAAGAAATGATAACCTTGAACTTTGGGGCATTCCAACAATAAAACTCAGCAGACAGGACGTAGCTCAGACCTGCCCTAACTTCCAGCATTCCTGAGATAGCTGACTAAGACAAATGGCAATGCACCAAGCGCCAATTGTGAGATTATTCCTTCTACATTTTCTCCTTTTGCATACATCTGCTTTTTGCCAAGCGCTTTGGGACACCTGAAAATCTTCTGATCTACAACCTTGTGTGTTCATGCCCGTTTCTTTTTCTCTTCCCTTCCTCTCTGCAGACAGATGGCACTATAATCTATGTACATATTTAAATGACAAATGTATGGCAGGTGGCATCTCTGGAGGTGCTGACTATGTTCAGACTACCGGCTGGTTTCCCCCCGATGCCGTTGTTTTCCTAAACAGTGGTTGAATCACTAGGAGCTCGGCTTGGCTGAGAGAGCACGACATGGTGAGGGGAAGAGAAAAGAGAGGGAGGGGGAAATAGCAAAAAAAGCCACATTTGTAATAACGAATGATATTCCGTCCTAAAGCGGCGATCCTCACAGGTCAGTGACTCCACCCTGACACCGACATTTCATTTGTCTCCCAAACAGGTAACGATGACGGTAATGACACGTGCCTGTGTTGTACCTCTTAGCTTTGGGGTGCAGCTCTACATGCTTTATTAACATGAGACAAGCAGAACGTATAGCATCCATCTGTACGATGTATAGCTGCAGACCCTCAGGCCTAACAGTGTACTGCCAAATATTTATTACCGCAGATTGTTATGGAGGTTGGTGAGCTATCATTGTGTTAGAAAGTGTAACATGAGTTTGTCTGAGTTTACATCAGAATCCTGCTTTATTGGCCACATATGCTACAGTATACAAGGATTTTGTTTTTGAGCACTTATTGTGCTTTCAGAATACCATGTAGGAAATAACACATGACAATGGTGTGATATAGTGGAGTTATAATCCAAATTGGATTATTTTTGTAGAACAATACAGCGGGTTATTGCGCTTATACCACAGCAATTTGCCAGCTATTGCGATGTTTAACTTTTTAATCGATACATTTAATGTAATTGAACGTCCATGAGACAAGTTAGTTCCTGTTCTCACTAATGTTATAGCAGCTATAAACAGTCATTCCCTCACCAGCATTTCTTTTTTTCTTTCTCAACATTAATAAGGCAAAAAAAGCTTGTCATGTTACCTAGAACTCGCAAAGCATAAACTCCTCTGTCCTGAAGATTTCGGAAATCTTACTTTACTGTAACGAAGTGCTAACACTGGAGAATCCTTCCATAAATATCCCACAATCCATTTATCCCATTATGTTGAGCATCTGCTGCACATGCGAGTGTCTGTACATGAGCTGTTACTATAGAAACAATAACATGTTAAACCAAGCGCATTGATATAAACATGTCATTTACGTTACAGCTCTCAGAGCCATGCTGTCGTAGAAAATGAATCCCCACCTTCTGATCTGAGAACACAGAACTATCCGTGACATCATGTTTATGATGCAGATCATAAGTCTAAGCATAAATAGAAACACCCTTAACGCAGTAGACCCTGTCTCCATTGATGTTGTAAGGAGTGGCATACACTGCCCTCTTCTGCCACTCAAGGATCACTACTACACTTTATACTATATATTTATTTAAAATCCCTAAACCTCTCTAAAGCCATTCTAAACATTCTGAACATATTTAGGTCCTGAGGCACCGACATTAAAGATTTATTTCATGATAAAGTTCAGATGGAAATCCAGTCTGGTGCTGAAATCCATTACTGCGTCCCGTACTATATATGACTGACATTAAGGATGTATATCATCGTTCGGTGCTTCAGCAGCATAATTGCGTTGAGCGGGTCGGGATTAGACGAGAGTAACACGCATTCCACTAAAGCAGTCACGCACAGCGAGAGCAGCATAAGCAACTCCTGGCAGAACGACGGAAAGAAAATACCACTCTTCCTCTGGATTCGGAATTCTAATCATCAGCTCATTGCTTAGCAACAGAGGGGTTACATAGCAACAGGGCAGCATTGTCATTTTAGCATTGCGAAGGGAGACACAGTGCTTTTCGTACGCTGTGTTCAATCTGCCTCTCATTTTATCTCCTTTTTTTCAATGGCCACATGTTTACACATTTTTTTTGTTTGTTTAAGCAAGGAAACATCTACATACATACATACATACATACATAAATACATGTATGAAGGTACTTGATTAGCACAGGTGGTGGAAGGAGGGATGGAGGGAGAGATAGAGGGAATGTTACTTTTAGGAAAATGCCATGCAGAAAACATTCCGTCTTTAAAATGCAATGCTGAAATCAGTGTATTCATCCATTCCTTTACCTGACATTCGTAGTTATTAACACAGTGTTGACATTTATAGATGTGGCGCTGAAGGAGGTGAGTCAGAACGAACAGCCTATTTATTATGCTTTAATGGTCAATGGGAACACCTACACGAACCACAGCCTTCTAATGAAGCAGACAAATAATCAAGAGCCACATCATCATCCGAGAATCCCCCCAAAATTATTATTGCATTATTATATTATAGAATTAAAGTCACATGTGTCATCAGGTCTTTGAATCTTTTTATGACGATAAATGCAGGCTTAAGTGTTTACAAATTCTTGTGAGGAATAACATGACCAGAAGCATGCTGTTTAATGAACCTGATATATTTATTGAATGATTCTAAACAGACTAGATGTGCCTTTTGTTATTTGTCATTTTTTTCTTTTTTGGCAACAGATTAAAAAAATAAAGCATTTCTCTGGAGAATGCCAATCAGCTTCGGAGCACGAAAGGAATAGAGAAATTTCCATTTTGGATAAATTATGTTTCGGATGATTAAATCCCTCTGACACACACAACGAACGAAGATGATTATATCCGTGTTATAAGTCAAAACACAGTAGAAAGCCTTTTCTTTTTCCTTTTGCATATGTTTCAGATCTTAAAACTGGAAGCAAATTCTAACCAAAACCAAGCCGCAAAAAATGCGATAAAGAGATATGCTTTTGGAGTGCCACCAGTCTGAATCCATCTCACATCTTGCAGTAATCGACCCTGTAATAATCTAACCCTGTCTTTATTTATCAGAGAGATTTGCACCACATATCCTGGTTTCCAAGGATACGCCGATGCATCCATCACTCACCATCCACTTTATTAGGAACACCTGGACATTCAGACTGAGCGAAACTGCTCAGCTTGGGGGGGGTCTGTTCGCAATGTTGCCTCCAATTCCTGTTCTTGGCTAACAGGAGTGGAACCTGATGTGGTCTTGTGCTGTTGCAGCCTGTTGGCTTTAAGGTTTGACCTGTTGAGATGCTTTTCTGCTCACCACGGTTGTACAGAGTAGTTATGTGAGATACCATAAGCTTTCTATCAGCTCAAAGCAGTCTGCCTGTTCTCCTCTGACATGTTTTTTGTTTTTTGCACCATTCCAAAAATGTGTGCACGGAAGTCCCAGAAGTAAGAACACCATCTCTTCTGGCACCAACAACCATTTTTGGCATTCTGGTGATCGATGTGACTATTAACTGAAATTCTTCACCTGTATCACACACACACGATTGGCTGATTGGATCATTTGGATAAATGAATTCAACATTTGTTGCTTCTTTCTCATTTCTTATTCTGCTGATCAGTACAGTGTTCACAATGCGAATGATGTAGGCTGTGTTCCCCGGTTCCGTGCACACTAAACAGGCCTCCTTATTTTGCCTTTCTGTGCATATCACTCTCACACACACTCCTACACACGAGTACACCTCCAGGAAAGGAAAGTCTAAGAGAATCCTTAAGTAAAGCCTACCTCCTCAAGCATTTCCAGCCATAAATCAGCAGGATTTCTCTCCTTGTTAGGATACAGATCATTCCTACATCACTTACTACCCATCCTCGTGTGTGATGACACAGCCCATACCTGAGATTTGTGCTAAATATTTATAGGTTCTGCATACAAACAAGCAAAATAATATATATATATTTTCATGGAGACACATATGAGGGGCCTGACTGGATTCATTTATTAACAAAGACACTTTACGTACACCGGGAGAGGTGATGTGGACAAGGACACAGCCTTATTTCATGGAATGTATACTGTAGGAGTTGCTTTGTATTCTGGGAAACGTACAGGCTCTGAGATTAGTTTTTTAATAATGCACACAGGGATGTTATAGACTCCAAAACTGGGTAGATTAGTAAGTGCTTTTTAATAAATATATAAATAAAATACAATCTTGTATTTTTCAGTCTCGCCGAATAATTGGTTTTGTAGAGCATGATTTATTACTCCTCTCTATCTCTCCACCTAGTCCTTCCAACCAGCTGCCTCTGGTTTGATCTGATTGTCTTACATGTCTTTTAGTTGGTGCATGTTAGCTGCTAGCAACTGTGCCTAAGGTATTTGGAGAAAGCGCTGGTGTCCATGACAACCTAAAGCTCAGGTGGGAGGTGACTGCAGCAACATGATGTAATCTGGTACACATCAAAGAGGTTGATTCTGTCTCTCAGTTTCTTTCACTCCGTTTCTTTCTTTCCATACTTTCTTTTAGTGATCTTTTCTGTAGCACTTTTTTTTTGATAGACACTCTACATCCACTTTACCACTCTGTAGATTGAACACCAGTCAGGTGACTACCAACCAGCATATCAAGTCATTCGAAACAGTATAGTTGTTGATGTTTAGTGTATTAATGCGACAGATTGTCAACTTGCCCCTAGCATCATCCCAGTGTCAAAATTCAGTGCAGCTGAATTCTCAAACCAGAAACTGTGGATTAACATTATGATGGGCTTATATTAATACACTCTTCTGACTTTGCAACAGCTCAAACAGATGAGTTGTTATATATTTATGTAATGTTTATATAATGAGCCTCCAGTGTCAGTGCTTTCCGGTTTCGGTCACATGACAAGCCACGTTTTTTTTTGTGTGTGTTCGTATGTTTTGTTTTTTTTGCTCGTAAGTTTTAAGAGCGAGAAAAAAAGAAAGGAAACGAATGTTTATAGCTGCTATAACGTAAGTGAAAACAGTGACTGACTTGTGTTATGGACATTCCACAGCATTAAATAGTAAATTAATTAATATACATAAACAGTGAAAAAGTGCAATGTGTTCTGCCTTAATGAATTGAAAATTGCAATCGTTGTCAAATCGATGTGATGTAAGAAGAAAAACACACTTTTGAGGAGCGTGCTGTTATACAAAAATAATGCACAGTAACTGCGTCAGGCTGCATCACACCGCCTCATGTGGATTATTTTTCTATAGCAGCACTCTCTGAAGTGTGTTATTCCTTTCTTATAATCTCGCTGAAATACAGATAATACGCCTCTTCATGACAGGTTTGTAGTTTGTAGTTTCTCTACATTTACATTTATATCTAAATAAAGTGTCACCCCATTCTCGTCTTTTCTTTGCTTATTCAAACTGTGACAGTTTTGCTGGCTACAGAACATTAAAAATACTTATAATGCACAAGGATATATATAAAGACACACAGGGATAAACTCTAATGTAATGTAGTGTCGCAGTCCAGATATGTAGATATTTATCTAGCACAGACCACAGCTGTTAGTCTATCAAACACTCCAGAATCTTTGTTTTTAATCTTCGGTGGCATATGTTATAGTTTTACAGTACCATCTTCCTGTACAGGACCCAGCAGGTCCCTCTGGTGAGATGGGAGGTGTGACGAAAAGCCTACAGAGCAAAAAACACCGCAAAAAACAGCCAGTGTTCACAGTCCCTCAGACATAACAACCCAGAGCCAAGGCAATAAAAACCACACACCAGTGTTGATGACAGCTACATTTAAAATGTGGCCTCTAGGGTGTGGTGTGAAAGAATGTAGGGTTTGGGGAGCGTACCAGCGGGTTCTCTCTCTCTCTAACTTTCTCTCTCTCACTCTCTCTCTAACTCTCTCTCTCTCTTGGCCATGTTCTGCCAACTTCATTATACAGCGATCACCCCACTCACAAGGGTTTGGGAGCTCCATGAGTCACGCAGTGCTCCCACTTGCTTTCCCAAACTGATGACAGGGTAGACACTTTCACCTCTTGTCTCTCACTTGCTGCATCCCTCGTTCCCTCTGCATAGCCCACAGGAGCCTGAGGAAAACACCACGGCATACACCCACTCAAATGGACCAACTTATGTCTATTTATTAGTGACTCGCTGTGGTAACACACTGTATAAACCCGCTGCGGTTTTTGCTTCTTTAAAGATGTATAGAAGTATCTTTGAATGAATGACAAGTTTAGAGGTTATACAGGTTATACTCATGGGCTTATAATAAGCTAACCAACTGTTAACCATGTGTGGTTCCACACTCGGCCCGCTTACTCGATTTCACACTCAGGAATGACTCTGGGCTTGTTTGGGGATGGGGCTCATAAGTGGTTCTCAAAATGGTTGGCACTAGGTTCATCCTTTATGGTTTTTTTCCCCTTTGGCACCAACACTCAAACAGCGAAGAACAATGTTGCAGATGAACAGCATGTCGCCGTGCAGGAATATCCACAAATATCCACAAACGGACGAGGAGCCGTTCTTGCCATTATATGAACTAATCACGTTACTTCGCATGCAGTGAAAAAAGCAGATAGCTGAGGCGGACCGTACCACCAATTGGTAGAACTGAACCCCAGACCACCATGTTTAAAAAGACCAGGTATCGGATCTCTGGAATATTAGTAGGATCTAAACCGATCAAATTGAATTCTTGGCCCCAAACAGCAGTGGAGTGTGATTTTCCATTAAGATTTAATTTCTTATTTCTAAAAAAAAAAAAATTCCCCAAATGAGTATAAATAATATATATGAAGAATAGAAAGCCTTGCAAAGATATATATAAAAATACTTTATAAGCACCATAGCATTCTGTTAATACACTTCAGTTACACACTGAGATCTGATCTCCAGTCTCAAACTTAATATGTTCACTTTTCCTTTAACAAAGCTTTTAAAGGTACTGACATTGTAAGAGAAGGGTGGAGAGCGTGAACACTTACTGATACAATTTACCGGCCACTGGAGTTGTTATTAGATTTCCCTGAAGTCCACAGGGGCCACTTACAACGTGGATGGAATGGTGGGCTCCTCAAAGATAATGTAATTTGTGGCCTTTGGTTCATGGTTTTAATTCTACTGGGATCTCTGGTGTTTCGCCTTTTCAGACCAAAGAAATCAGTAGCTGATACTTCGTGGGTATGCCACCCTGAGGGTAGACAATCTGGCTTGAGCAGCGTAAAACAATAGGACTGTAAAAGAATATGAATACAGCATTCAGACTGAACAGTGGTGTAAACCGACACAAATATAGACAGGAATTAGAGGAGCACTATTTGTTTTTTTAGAATGCATGTAGAAACGGTCACAGGGTATCTAGATGAGACTATCGAGACTGGGATTCTGGATGTGACAAAAAAGTCGTGTGAACGAGAGGTTCTTGTTTTCATGCTGTCAGATATGAGCTTGCGGAACAATGAAAGACAACATTCATAACGTGTTTACTGCATTCTCAGTAACGGCCTGGTCTGAGTCAAAGTGGTTTAAATTTAGCCTTCTATTTTGTTTATATTTTGGGAAATAAAGTCAACTAAATTTGTACAAAAATTTGAAATTGAGTATGAAGGATTAAAACAAAGGCTTGTTTGAGATTATGAAATCATGTCTTCCAGAATTTCCTAGTATTTCCAGAGGCATTGTAGGCCACACCCATTTCAGATTTAAATCCAAATACAGTTATTTGGAGCATTAAACAGATACATTGAGTGGCATTATTGCTATTCCATCAGCACTCACATCTCCACAACAAGAGATACTGAGCTAATCACTGATTATGTGGGATTTTGTTTGATGGCCTGCTGAGTGGCATTCTCTAATGTGAAATCTGTCTTCAATGATAGCCATCTCACTGAAACCAACACTTGATCCTGAGCGTTAATGCAGTTCTAGGAAAGGAACAGCTCTATGCGGTGAAATTGTGCTGAACATAAAACAAACTGCAGTCTTTCCAAAATCACAGCAAGAAAACTCTCGCCATAATAATTAAAAAAAGTCCTGTCTTGTAACAAAGAGTCCTGATGATTCATGGCCTCAGGTGTGACAGTCGCCGATCCCAGTCCATTCTGTTAATTAAAACTGCAGCATGTTTTTAATGTGCAGAACACAAGCCGTCTCAGGGACTCACACGCTACACAGGATGTCTTCAGACACAGAGCGGTATCTCTGGAACGACTTTAAATGAGAAGCCTCAATCTCGTAAAAATCATGGTCCTCGGAGGCTGACCTGATTATTGAGGTCATAAATAAGATCCTCTCGGGTGTAATTAGTCCAGTGTCTTCCTCACACACACACACACACACACACACACACACACACACACATATACACACACAGTTTCCTGTTTCATTTACATGAACTGAAATAGCAGAGTTCCCTGCAGTTTGGGGAGAACTGTATTGTCGAGTCTCAATTTTGTATTACGGAGATACTCTAAAAATTCACTAGATAGTAGCCTGTAGCATAAGTCAAGTCTGATAGCACCTTGATTTCATTTTGTTAGAGGAGTCCAAGATCTATGATCACGAGCATCTCCTGGTTAAAACCATTAAATTACAGAACAAAGAAGAAAGTGAAAACCCAAGACTAACATTAAAAAGCTTAACAATGAGATACTTGCAAAATAATGAATAGTGGCCAATTCAACAAGATGGCAAATGTGCTGTGTGAATTCTTAACAAGATCACAAATTGGACTAAGTGTCAAGATTTATTTCTTAGAAAAAAATTACTTTGAAAACTGTCCAAGGTTTCTTATGCATACTGTTAAAAAAAAAAAAGTTAAATCCACGGGGGAAAAAACCCTGACGTGCTTTCACTGCTTTTCAAAGAAACGGTTTAGGAACATGACGATGCAAAAAAGATTATTCCATTAAGAACCAGCCTTTAAATTAATCACAATAATCAGTAACTGATAAATGAAATTCCTGATCTGTAATTTTCAATTGTGATGATTTAAAATACACAACAATTTAAGAAACAGACCTGCATGGGAATTTCATTGTAAAAAATCCAGCATAAAATTTGTATGACTTTTTTAAGTCATGCAAAAAAAAGGCATAAGAAGTGTCAGAGCAGCAATACATTTTATGTTTCTTGAACCTTTAAAGATTTCTGTCTTAAATTGAAGATGAGTAATATCTCATGAGTTCATTCTTGAGTTGAGTCAGCTGTGCGCATTTTGTCGTGATGATGCAGATGATGTAAACAGATCCAACATTTTAGAAAAATAAGAGTAAATTTCTTACAAAAAAAAATCTTACAAGGCATAATATCTGTCATTTGAAGCTCATGTAGATAATATCACTAGGACAACCTTCTTTCATCTTAGAAATATTGCTAAGATAAGAAATATGATGTCACTGCATGATGCAGAAAAACTAGTTCATGCT
>JAQQZX010000011.1:619215-640866 GCA_030068355.1 Notoglanidium maculatum | reverse complement strand
GATATATATAGATAAATGTATAGATTCATAAGTTTATATTCAGAATTTATATACTTTTGTGAAGCTGCTTTGTGACATCTGTTGTTAAAAGCGCTATACAAATAAAACTGAATTGAATTGAATTGAATATAATATTCAATAAACCTTTTTTTGTAAAAAAAACAACAAAAAAAAACAACCTCAAATATCAAGTCACCTAAAATTGAACACAAACATCAAAATGGAAATTAAATATGCCGTATTTTTTAAGAAACATGTCTTATTAATGATAAATGAATAGTTATATTGAAAATATAAATCACTGTAGAGTAATCATAATTGTCTATGTTAATAAGAGCAGTTAATTAACAAGCAAAAAATATTTTTACAGTCTATGTCTGCTTACCACCTGGGAAATTATTGTGACATAATAGTTCGCATTCATTTTGGCCAAAGATTGTTTGCTATAATATTTCATCAGTGTAAATTGCAGTAGTGCATTTGTACTGGCACGTCTTACAGGATTTTTTCTATAACCTGAAAGAAGATGGCTGCTTAGATGCTTAAATGGCTGCTGCTACAATCCAGCTGATTTCAGTATCAATGACGGTATGTCTGGTAAACAAAAAATAAAACCGTTTAAGCATTTCTTCCAACTCAAATAATAATTTCTGTGAAAAAAAAGAAACATGGGCTAGCTGAGGAGCATTCCCTGGATCAGATGTGACTTAATTCAGTCGGAGATGCTGCAGCACTCCAACAACATGAACAACAAACTAAAATACAATTGCAATAATTTACAAACTAGAATCTACCGAGCAAAAGAGATTTCCCAACAGAGCTAGGCTAAAATGATGCAAGGGCTGAAGAAGCAAAGCCGCAGGGACAATGTGCATGTTATTACCCTACCAGAGGGTACTTATGGCTCAAACGCTGCACGCTTTCTCTCTACATTTCACGCCGAATGGTTTCCTGAACTAGCAGACAAACAAATTGAAATAATAAGAGTTGCACAGAATTGGCCCTGAACACAATACAGACAGACCTAGAACGCTTATTTTCAGGCTACTACGGAACACGGCTAGAGATTATGTCCTGAAATCCTACTGAAGTCGGATATGAGCCTTTATATCATTACAATTTCTGGAAAAGGGATTTCTTGGATTGTTCTGCCAAATTTGAGTTATATAAAGACTCAGTTTGGTTTTCCTTCGACACCTACACAGAGTGTTTTCTCCAGTTGCCGAGAACCGAAGTATAAGAACTGGAGGATACCATCCTGTAAGAAGATGTCTTAAATCTTCATGATTATGTTTGCATTAAGTCATAGCAATCTACCTGAGGAGCGCTCACTCTTTACCAAACCATCATTCATAAAGTATTTGAAATATTAAATGTTGAAAATGTGGACCAAGACAATTAAAGCATATAGAACGATTCATATTTACTGAAGTAAAACCGGAGCCTTTCTATGAGGAGTTAGCATGTTCTCTCCCTGTGTCTGTGAGGGTTTCGTCCAGGAGCTCTGGTTTCTACCCACAACCAAAAGACATACAGATTAGGTCATTTGGCTACTCTAAATTGCCCGGAGGTGTGAATGTGAGTGTGAATAGTTGTTCGTCTCTGTGTTAGCCCTGTGATAGACCAGAGTGTAACCCTGCCTCTCGCCCTGAAGTCACCTGGGATTGGCGCCAGCTTCCCTGCGACCTTTTTAACGGATAAGCGGTATAGATAATGGATGTAAGGATGGAATAACTGTGGCAGGGTTAGGGTTAGTCTTACAGCTGTTGTTAGGGTTAGGGTTAACCTTACAGCTGTTGTTGTGACAAATATTCATAAATTCACTTAAATTAAAAAATTTAAGCACAGATATCATAGTTCTGCACTCTTTCACAAATTCGCTCTAGAGAAAGCTTTACCATGCTTAGCGACTGGAAGCTTAGCCACCGACTAGCTTGCTCTGTCTCCAGCCCTCTCATCCCCTGAATATTTGTTGCAGTGCCCATGATTTGTTTCACAATTAAGCAATATCTCTTGAGCAACAGTGCTGCTGCTGTACTGAACATCAGCGCGGCTGTGATTTGTCTGCAGGTGCTGATATTCAGTACAGCAGCACGATTGTGAGTGCGTTATCACTTTTATACAGTACAGCAGTTCCATAAAAAAGAAATTAATACCAAGTAACTCACATTTAGACAGAAATGTGGCCAAATATTTTGCTTATTTTTATTCCCTGTCAAAGAAAATAGTTCCTAGAAGGAAGTACAGCTAGATAGTGTGTTGCGTGTTGCCATGCCAACGCACAGTTGAACGGTTTCAGTGTAGCAAACTGTTGGTACAACTGGAATTTTATATACGGGCGTGAAATGCCCCAATGCTGTCATGCTAAATATCCGCACTCTTAGAACGTCGCTCTTTCAATCTTATTAGTGGACTGAAACTAATAGCTGTATAATGTATCTTGATATAAAATTCCTTAATTATCATAACACTCCCTTGGCATACGAAGTGAAAAAGTATTCTGACTTGCAGCTCTCCAGAAATCACCTGTAAACTCTCACCTGTTAACTTTTTAGCTGTAGCCATGAATAAATTTAGTAAATTTAGTAAATAAATGTGCAGGGTTAATCACAGAAAGAGTATGCAAGCTTGTTCATGGCACATATGAGAAAAAATATGCAAATTGGCATAATGCACAGAAAAAGTCATAATTACAAGTTGATATTCCACAATTGTGACTTTTACCACACAGATATGAGACATTTATTATGATTATAATATTTTAGGTATTTTATATTCCTTGCTTATGAACTTTCGATTTCTTGTCTTAAAATTTGCAAGAGCATAAAAATAACTTCAGTTACAAGATTAAAAGTCACAATTGCAAGCTAAATCTGCACAATATTTTTTCACATATGTGGTGAAAACAAGCTTCCTTAATAGACATGTGCAATTTAGCTGATTTTAACAGTTTATGGTGCTACTGCCACCATCAGGTGAACACACTTATCTTACAATCTAATCAAGAAGCCAAAATCTCTCTGTGGGCTGCATTTGGTCACCGTACTTTGGACACCGCTTTTAACTGAATACTTGTCATTGTTTTTGATACTTAACTCAAGATATGTTATTTCACTACTTTTATTTTTCTTTATAGTAAAAGATTTATTTAATCTCTGGGCAAGTCACTAAACGGAAACATACAGGAACAGACCACACGAATTCAGCACAATTTTAGCACATCTTTGTCATGGCTGACAAATTTCCAGTGTTGGGCCTGAGTATAAACGCTGTGAAACAGTAAACAGGGTCATGTACTGTGACATAATCAAATGGTGTCTGGTGAAAAGTCTAGCATTTTCTGACAGAATTTTGTGTATTTTCTTTCTCGCCTAGTTTGCCGACTCCTACGACGTGTTCTTGACGGTTCTTCTGCGGCCATGATCGAAAATTTCTTGACCCTTCTTGGTCGGGGTCAAACTTTCTGTGTCGCCAGTCTTCTGACCAAGACACAGCAAGACTTTATCTGACATGGAGACCATGGTGAAAGACAAAAATATTGTGCAGTTGAAGCCGAGTCAGTTTTCCTTATGGACTCAAAAATTATTTAGTGGTGTTAAATACCGTATCTTCTATAAATCAAGTACTATTCCTACACAGCATAAAAACATAATAGAATGGTTTGTTTGTTGTGTATTTGGCCTTAATAATTTATTAAACAGCCTTATCAGACTCTGCTTATGCAATAAACAACTTAAAGACTTCAATTTTCGATTGATTAATGCAACAGTGAATGTATCTTCATATTTATTCAGCTAAACAGAAGACATAGGCAAAATTCACTAACTATAAGCAACGGTAACTCAGTTAAACCTAAATCAAAACGCCGCCTGTGTAACACAGTATATATGGTCACAGAAGCTTAACACCAACATAACTTCCCATGAAACAGTACATGTTAAACATGTAAAGTGTGCGTGTGTGTGTGTGTGTGTGGGGGGGGGGTGTTCATATCATTAGAGCAAAAAACATACACATATTGTTAGCTCTCAGACTGAAAATGATGAATACTGTTTGGCCGAGTTTTTGGAAAACGAGAACGTAAGCGAGAAATTATAGGCACTGAAAAGCGAAGGCACACTCTGCTGTCCCTTCTTTTTTAAACAAGATGACCACTTCCGTCTCACGAAACTCAAGTTTTGTTTAATACCATTCAGTAACGGCTTTTTACTTATTGTACTCGTGAATGTAGGTTTAATGGGCCGTGTTTGTCTTACTCGAGATCTACTTTAACATGTTAAATTCAGCTACGCTTTTTTCGGTTTCCACTGTAGCTGAATATTAAATGCTGTACATGTAGTAGACTGTACGAGGCAATTATGTTATACCCTAAGTGGTCCACACAAACAAACAAAAAAACAGGTCTAACATTGTTTATTACAAATAAGTAGTGATGAAGCAATAAACTCCTACATTTTAAATACATTATAATTTGTATGAATTGTTTTAAAGCCTGACCCAAACATTATTTGTTCAACATAATGCAAATAATGTTTGGGTTGACAATTAACGGATGACTCCAGTCTTAGATATTAATTCTGCACTTCTGCATTTGATTTTACTAATAAATGAAAAACAACACTATTATGACTTCCTGCACAATCTACATCTCTCCCAATGATCTACACAGAGCCTAAAGACACTTAGGGAATCTTTCATGCTTAATGAACTAAAACAAGCATCAATGAATATTAAAAAAGTCATCTTCTTTGAATGGAATTCCTTCAAAGTTTTATTTCCTATCAATTTTTAGGCAAATTAGGTGATTACAGGTATGCTGTGTGTACATCTGCACGCCTTTCTCCGTCCCTCTTGTCTACTACGTGTTTAGGATTTCCCGGAAGCGATACAGATCCGATGTGGGGGTTATCATATCAGGAAGGACACCATCACTTTAGAAGGGTATAAAAGGGGTAGGGTCAGCAACATCACATCACTCCTTTCACAGCCGACGCCCACTTTCGTATTTCTCAGCTTTAAGCTATCTATATTGATTTTCAGCTTTTCTGTCCCAGCGTTTGAACATTACAGCTTGCTAGCGTGATGCTAGGTTTTGTACTCAGCTCTTGAAACATGTATACATGTATGTGTACATACAGTATGTAAATATTTCAAATGAGCTTCTTCGTATATATACCACTAACATATGACATCATAGTTTGTACTCTGTAAATGTGTGATATCATCACTCTTGTGATGATGCCGTTGGACTGCTGTTGACATGAGCAGTTCTGCTACAATGCCGTAGGACTCAAATCACCACGAACAGTCTTGCACTCTAAACTTGACCCTAGTATTAAAGTGTATTAGTTGTAATTGCGCTATACAGTGTGACCCGAATGAGGATGGGTTCCCTTTTGAGTCTGGTTCCTCTCAAGGTTTCTTCCTTTTGCCGTCTCAGGGAGTTTTTCCTTCCGCCGTCGCCACAGGCTGCTCATTAGGGATACATATAGATAAATGTATAGATTCATAAGTTTACATTCAGAATTTAGATACTTTTGTGAAGCTGCTTTGTGACAATGTCTGTTGTTAAAAGCGCTATACAAATAAAACTGAATTGAATTAAATACTGTAAAGCTGCCTGGAAACTGTATGACTGAGTGTATTTTAGAGATAACTGTGTTATCGAGGCCAAAAAAAACCTGTAGATCAAAAATCAGTGAAGACTTATCAGATTTAGGATCATGCAACAGATAGCAAAGACCTGTGTTGGATTTGGAAAAGTCATTTTTGTTTTGGAATTGGAAATGTTTATGTATAAAGAGACTTGACTGTTTTTTTTCTTTTGTTAGTATTAATTTTATTATATTTATTATATTTACGATTTTTACGTTACGATTATGAAATGCTTAAAATGAGGAGAATTATCTGCCGAAAAATAAAATAACAACTGCTTCTAGCTTGAAATGAATAGAAATGGTCTAGAAATCAGTTTAACTCTAATATTTGGTTTATTGTAACTTTCTAATAGGAAACACTAAAGTATACTACTTAAAAGTATGAAAAGTTATTTTCACCAGTTTTAATACATTTGCAACAAAAACTCCAAATCTGGTGACTTTGATTTCTGTTACGACGTTCTCTTCCGTCTCGCATCACAGCGAATCCGATGTTCCATTGTTTTATTTTTTCTTTAAATGAACAAAACGGCTCATGCAACAGTCACTCACTGCTTCTTTGTGAATGGAGAGGTTAAAGTTCTCTCTGTGCATTTCAGCATCTATATAACAAAGCTCATTCAGAATGACCAAACTGGCTAATTAAATCCTGATTAGCTGCTGATAACATTCTTGACCTGTTGCGTGTTGTTTATGCATGGGCTGTTCAGCCCGGCTCAGGCTGTGCATTAATGTCGTAGGATCCTGAGAAAGACACTCGATTGGCTGGAACAGCAACATGCAGTGCTGTGACTGCGTGCAGCTTCAACCATCAGTCCAGTTGTGTCTTAGGCACAACCATAACATAACTTTAAACCACCTTTGAACTTTATATGCTGATTATATGCTTGTTTATGTTGATAATGCTGGACTGGAAAAAAAGATTTCATCGTTACATAGGCAGCCACTATAGTTAATATAAATCTTTGCTTTTGCAAGGGAAAATGATCATGGTCTAGATCTTGGGCTGTTCAACCAACTATATGAAATGAAAAGAATTCATAATCTAACATTCTATTCTAACATCAGAATTGAATAGAAGTTGATTGATCATGTCATGTCATAGCTCTCAGTACATGAGACTTAAACAGAGATGACACTGTTAGCTAGCTAATTCATTCTTCCTGGCTAAAAACATCATCATCGTTACAACTCTCTTAAAAACGACAGATATGCTGTCACAAAAGGAGGAACATCCATGCACAAATCAGTTCAGAAAAAAGGATTTAAAATGTCAGATTCATGTCCTTTGATATTGACTAGGCCAAACCCACCTCCAAGTGTGTCATATGTCTGGAGCTACATTTGATAACAAAACATGACATAATGAAGCAACGAGCAAGCCTGAAATCGCAGGGGGTATTTAAAGCAAATAATTCATGCCAAAGGAGTTCAAATGACACAAAAGTTGGGAACCCTTGGTCTAGATTAACATCCTTAACTTTCTTACTCTGTAAGTAAAGGAACCTTTAAAAGAGTCCTCATAAAAGCTGAAAGCCGTCAGCGGTTGTAGAAGGGGAGCTTAGCTCTAAACATGAAGGATGTAACGCACGCCTTTGGTCCGAACCAAGTAGTTGGATTTTCCTGTAAACCGCTGCCTTTCCTAACACAGGTACATCAACCTCTATGAACCTCAATGAATCACAGAGAAAGCAAGGAATGAATACATTAAATGAACTGGTTCAGATAAACCCATGCAATTCTGCAGAAGGACACTTCAGCGACTATAACTGATGCAACATCAATAAGAATAAACATATCAGTTATATATGGAACATCCAGCGAGGAATGTGCATCAAGTTGACTACAATGTAAAGTTCTATTCATGAGTCATGCTAATAGAAATAATAGCTTATTGAACAGCAAAATAACACTGGCTTGTTCTTTTAACCCAAATGCTAGGTTACATTCATTATATTGGGTAGTTTAGTTGGGTTTGTAATTATATCTCCATCATCTTGGTTGGCTGCTTTAAGGTAATTGATGTCTGCCTCTTTAATTTTCATAAATAACCCAGTTACTTATTACAATGTGCAATCATGTCCTGAAATACACTCCAAGTGTTAGCCAATTAAGAACACCTTAAAATAAGTGAATTTTTAAAAAAACATCTTTTCTATTTGTCGTTGCACATTTAATGGAGACAAACGCTGGTAATGCGTGAGAGAATGGATGGATAGATAGCATCCTCATAGCTCTAGAGAGCATGATACTGTTGAGTGCTTTGCAATTCACAGCAAAGATTTGCTCCTTTGGTGAAATACAAGCTAATTTGCTGAGGGTGAGTTGAACGGTGGAAAGAAAAAGCACCTCCAGTAGCAAATTTACTGCTTCTTTGCAATGTCAGGGGACAAAACCGAGACCTGTGATGAATGGCTGGACACATCGTCCTTCAAACAAAGCATTTTTGTGTGTGAGGCAAAGTTATTTTGTGTTTTGTGGATGAAGAAGCATCCCTGGGGTTCTTTAAAATTGTGAACGTGTGCATAACTATGAATCATGGGCAGCTGAAACAGTGTGCTCAGCCTTTAGAAGTCCTTCTGCTGTTTTTGCCTCTTTTTTCTGAAGACATAGGCAATGGGTAAACGCAATGAAAATGGAAATGAAAATTAGTGAACAGAGAACAACCAAATATTTTATTGTCTTTCTTCCTATCTGAAAATATTCCTTTTTTTTCAGACGTTCCTCTCCGTCTGGATCATCTACATCCTTACCCTGAAATTGGTTCTGCAGCTCTATGAATCCAGCAATACCTTCAACAATGTTAATAACTTCCATGTATTATTGCCTCCTCGTGCTTTTAATATTTTTAGTACCTCACTATGATCAGTGAGCGAGCTTCAGAATGGCAAGAGCTATTTATTTGGCTGAATTGTTTAGAATTGGATGATAGCAGAAATTTTTAAGCATTTTGACAGAGGAAATCTTTCACTTTACTTCGCCAGCAACATATGAAGAGGAACAGAACCAGAACAGGAAGGGACATACCTCCAAAATCCGGCCGGAGACGGATGTCATACCCCTTCAACAGTTTGTCCACTGTCGATTTGGCCACAAATATTCCAGATCCAGCAGAATTGCTATGGGCAAACAGATTGTACATACAGTTATTAAAAAATAGCATTGATAAATAAAATAATATTGATAAATGAAAACTATTGCTTCAATATAAATAGCTATGGACATATTTCCACTTTTGGAGAAAACCTCAACTTGGGGACGGGGTGGAAGATATTGCTATTTCATTTCTGTACTTAAGTGCTATAATACTGAAGTATTATTGAAACTGAATACTTGTACTCTTACTCAAGTAAATTTCAAAGTGGAAACAAAATTTGTTATTCTTTTTAACTTTTTAAAAAAATTAATTTTTACTTACATTTTCATTTTGTCTTTCAAAGTACTTACAAATCTCGACACACCTTTAGATGTTTATATTTTTTCTCGTATTTATCTATTTTTTTCTTTTTTTCTTAATAAAATATTATCTTTGCAGGAGTTGCTGATTTATACAGAATGAGATATTTCATCAATTCACCATCAGAGCTAAAGAAGTATGTTGAGCTAAGCTAACATTATTTTGGTAAAGTAAGCTAGTTGTGTTTTTTACTTCAGAACAGTAAATTATTTACATTAGCTTACTGAATTACTTAGTTAGCTTTGTAAAATGTCTTGTTAAATTAATTATTCCTGAAAGATTTTTAAACATTAGCAAACCAGCAAGCCAGAATCTGGAACTGTGTGAGTTAGCAGGATATTTCTTAACGACCAATTGCTTAACGAACTACATGTCATGCAGGATCTGCTACGATGGTCTCAAGGTCAGCTCGTTTTCATCAGTTCGAAAATATTTACTTTTTACTATTGAATAATTGATGTTTAAATGCAGATACCGTTCGACTTTGACAGCGCTTCACACTTCTACTTTTAACCGAATAAGAATTTGGCTATTATAGTTCCCCTACTTTTACTTAAGTACAGTTTCTTGGCACTTTTTCCACCCCACGTGTGAGGATAATGTTTCATAAACATGCAGTAATATTTATGAGATTCATGCAATGATTTAATCAGTAATATCTGTGACAATCTGAGACATAGATTACATGATTATTAGACACTCTAATAGAATAGTGTAGCTTATATTTCACCTGTCATCAAAACTGTATCAAAGTGTACTGTATAATGATGATAATGGCTACATCATCTTAAAACAGGACAACTTATGCAACATAATCTTGTGTGAATATATAGTTCATTTACTCAGTGTTTGTCATGATTGTGGAGATATTCATCTGCAAGGAGCTCGAAAACCAACACTGCAACATGGCCTCGTATTCAGTGCAGCAAAATAATTGGCACATTGTAAATTCGAATCACTTTGGGCTGTTAGCTTGAAAATTGATTCTGATATGATTTAGTTACAATTTGGTGAATATTGAAAGTCCAAACAGCAACACTGCCAAGCAAATGTTAAAACGGAGAATCAACAAAGACAGTCCCAAATATTTATAGTCACTACTTCATGCCTAATATGATGAGGGAAATGCAGCACCACTGATTCAGTCACTTCATTCTGGAAATCCATTGCGTTTACAGCTGAGACCAAACGTCAACAGCAGAAGATGCTCAGGTTGGGGCCTGTGCTAACAAAACACCCGAAATGTTCTGTTTCTTTAATAACCATATGTTATGGAGTCCACTTGTTAGCATCTCCATCCTTTCTGACACATAGCCTAATGGGTGGCTGATTATTGATGAAATGCTTATCGTGTACGCTTACAGGTGGCACAGATATCAGTAGGTTACCAAAGAACCAGATGAGCATCCAAACAGCACAAATGAAGATCAATGTCTGATTGTTTCTTGAACCTGTACTAATAATCAGAAGGCATGATGGTAGCTAGGAGTCCAGAGGTGGGGGAGGACTGAGATATAAACGCATTGATCAGATTTGTCTGCGGCAAAATTACAGCTACAGCTCTTTTGATTTAAGAGAGAGAGAGAGAGAGAGAGAGAGAGAGAGAGAGAGAGAGAGAGAGAGAGAGAGAAGAAAAAACGTCTTGTGCATTCAGACGCACGTTCACGTCAAAGGCTGGAGACTGCGCTAGTCTCAGTGTCACGTCGCTCTAGGTCTAGGCCGGCCATACGTGTGTGTATACAGAGAATACGTGTAGGCATTTTTACATGAATAAAACGCAAACACACTGTCTATAAAATTATTTTTTAATTATATGGTGCCACTGTTATAGATGATGTGCGCGTCTGGAGACGGAGACGCGCATGTTGCCCGCGCACTCACTGGCACACACACACACACACACCTCAAGTATTTATGCCATTGGATGGACAAGCATTCACTACACAGTGGCCCCTATCAGTGACTGATCAGCGATGCCCAGTAGCAATAAGCAGCCTGGCGCAATTCATCCAAAACCCTGCGCTTTCAACAAAAATCTCAGATCACCCATCGGTTTTTTTCTTACCATTGTACAAAGCAGACAGACGACAACACTGTCAGAGCAGAGACAATTCCACATATTTTTTCTTGGTGAGGACCCAACATTTCCACAAATCCGTTTATATATATGTACACCTTCAGTAATCCAACCGCCTGTGGTCCGAAACGATAATAGATAAGAAAAAAAAATCCAACACAGGGAACGGAAAGGGGAATAAAATGGGCCAAATCAATCGCTCAAATCAAACCCACTGGATCACATGTGTGTGATTGCTCTGCAACAAAAAAAGAGCAGAGAAGTGGGGTATTTAAAAAAGCTCGTAATTGGTCCCAAGGTGTTTTCCCCGGTTATGGAAATCCGAACAGGTCACAGAGCCGCTCGACCAGCAGCACATCACACATCATGATTACATTTCACTTGAATTCAGAAGTAACGATAAAAGGGCTCCCTAAGCCCATAAAAAGCGAAAAAATAAAAAGAAAGGGGAAAAAACGAAAAAAAAAGAAAAGAAGGAAAGAAAAGAAAGAAAAGTGGCGTCTTCTTGTCTCTCAGATGAATTAAATCCCGGTCCGAATCTGCGGACGAGCCATGGTTCCGGTGATTTGCTCCACACTATGATTTAAGGATGTTGTCTTTTCCTCCTTCAGCTCTAAAAGATGTTGGAGATTTAGGGAGTGCGGTGGATAAAAAAACAAACAAACAAACAAATAAAAAAAAAAAACCCACGACAATCTACACCAGCATCCCTGCGTAGTGGTTGTTGGATGGACGAGTTCGTTTCTCCGAGTGCGAAAGCGACTGCTGGAGAAAAGCAAAACAATATGCACATTAAAAAATCTGTGATGCGGACGTCAGAGCGTGTAGTAGTCTATGGTTACCCCCTTTTATGAAGTTGAAGAAAGCAAACGCTTGGAGAAGGAAAAAAGCGTCTTATGTAGTCGATCAGAATAAAAAAAGCGTCAAATAGTCCAGGTTTGCGTCCTGCTGGAAACGCGGAGCGACGCCGATCCCCGGTGCGTTATGTGTGTGTTGAGGAGCCCAGCATGTTCGGGGAGAAACGGCGGCCGACACACGATGACACACTTCAGCTTGAAGAACGCCTCCACGAGCCGACATGGAGAGAGAGAAAGAAAAAAAGGAAAACAGGAAGGAAATCAAGAGCGGAAAATAGTGCCCAGGCTTACGCTTAGATGGCTGGGTTGGAGAAAAAACGACATCGCGTTTTGTTGTGTTTGGATTTGTTTTGTTCTGTTCTGTGGGTTGTTTTTTTTCCCTTGTTGTGGTCAGTGAGTTAGATTCTAAGGTTTGTCAGGAAAAGAAATAAATAAAAAGCGAAAGATGGAGAGCAGTGTTTGCTGCGCGCGCTGTATCACTGGGGAATGATGCTGCGCGCGCTGCTCGAGTCACCCTGCAACCCATTAAAATGCGCCGGGTGTATCCTGGAGTGCTTTTACACCAGCCACATATTTCAACACAAGGACACACCATGTACATATAAGGAAAGGGAGAGAAGGTGGATACGTTTCCCAGCACGAGTGCATGCCAGCGTGTTATATTTACACAGTCAGACTTTACAGCAGCACATGATCAACAATAATGTTCAGGTCGATTTGGTAAATTCATTTAATAATAATAATAATAATAATAATAATAATAATAATAATAATAATAATAATAATAACATCAAATGCAAACGCACAGACAAAAAAATGAGTGTTTGTTGTTTTTTTTTCTTTCAGCATAAGATGAGGGTTTCTGCAGAGATCTCTGTGCCGTCCAGTTGCTAGGCAACGCTGCGATCGCTGATGCAGAAGGCCTCGGCACATTTTACAGCAGCTAAAGCAGGACAGCGGGGCCAAATGGCGAATGTATGTTTGCAACATATTCTCCCTTCTCAAAGCTTTTTCCATGTCCTCACTTTGGTGCCGCTTTGGAGCTTTCTCAGTCTCCAGGCCGGTATCGGTGCTACAGATGAGTTTTTTGAGATTATTTGCTTTTATTATAAGCCATATCAGCTTGTTCATATCCAGCGACCATTCCTGATTTGTTTATTGTCTTGTGAAGCACTGGTGAGCCTCGGTGTGGTATGGAGTTACTCTGAGTGTCATGTATGAGCACTCAGTTGAAGTCGATTAAGTCGATTAAGTCGATAAAGCAGTAAAGGTATTAGAGAGCCATCTTTTATCACTGTCACAACTAATTCCTTTGCTTCATGGGCTTAAATTCATTCGTTTGTTTATTCATTCATCTTCAGGAATTGCTTTATCCTCCTGCTCGTGGTGAATCCCAGGAAGAATGAGGTGGGAATAAAGTCTGGACGGGGCACCAGTCCATCACAGGGTAACCATGAACAAACACATTCACACCCATGGGCAATTTAGGTTAGTCAATCCACTGCCTAGAATATTTTTCTACACGAACATCACGGCGAGAACATGTGAAACTCCGTACAGACAAGGTTACTTGAACCGATTACCCCAGAGCTCTGAGGTGACAGTTCTATCCACTGGCCTTAAATTATTTACATTAAGTCTATTTCTAAGTGCATGAAACCTGAATGCATTTGTCTGAACAGTCATTCTTATTATTAGTGACTCAAAAACCTCAGAGGAGTTTAGTGGAATAAGCCAAAAGCGCTATGCTATTGATTAGAGATAAAGACACAGCTCCTTGTTCAGTACCACGGAAAGCTCGGTGTGGTCAGGACTGCGGAGAGCAATTATTCCCAAAATGTCTGTTCAGCAAACAGGACAGCAATAACTCAAAGTATATGCATTAATTCCCATGCAGACATGTCATCAGTTGGTTGCTCACATTCCCACAGAGTTCACAGTCATCAAGTTTTCAATAATACCGTAATCCTTAAATGAGCGTATTACATTGTGTGCACAGCACCAGCTCAGAATAACTACAGATGCCCGTCTAGGAGTTTACATAAGGTCCTATTCAGGTGTTATTGAGGAGCTGCCACACTTCATTAAACGCTCTCCTTCCCCTTTAACACATGCTTGGTCTATAATAATGTGAGGCTGATAAATGTTTTGGGAATTCTGTGCATCACTGAGTCAAGTGGACATGATAGATTGCAGTACATATAGGAAAAAGTATTAAAACACCTGATCCATAGCGAATGTCAGCGCGCTGTCAGTTGTGTCGATAGCTTGCTAAGGTCTTAATCAGGTGGACATCCTGTTTTCAGTACATTATATTCTGCTCAGGCCATAAGAGCACCATTCTGGCTATGGATAAACCCAATTTATAGCACAGTGTTGTTGATTTCTCAAATCCATTTCATCAGAATAGTTGTAGCTGTTAAAAACAATAAAATAAATACATGTTATTTAGCAAAGAAAACATATACTGCTTGATGCGTTGAAGTTTTCTGTTAGCCGATGTCATGGAAGGACTCTCCAGTGTCAGTTCTTTGCAACAATCACCACGTTTTACAGCATGAGAGTCTTCCAAGTTTCTAACTAGTAACATAAGCTGCATTTTTTTGTCTTATTAATGTTAAGAGAAAGAAAAAAGAGAGGCTTGTTACACTAAATGTGTAAACTCTAAACTAAAAATGGTTAAAAAGCATGACATGTCATTCATTAATAAATTAAAAATTGTAATTGCTGTAGTATAAGAGGAATAATACACTTGGAGGCATGCTCTTGTGGGAAAATATTCCAACCCAGGATGGTAATGATCCTCTACTTCATGTCATGCCACATCACAGCACCCTGCTGTGGATTATTTTCCTATAACAGCACACCCCATCCTGTTTTATTCCTTATGCATACAAACATGCCCAGTGAGATGAAATCCTATCAGCTGCTGTGACTTCGCTTGGCTGTATTTACACAGTAACTAATAGACAGGTGATGTGTACAGTATGTAGTAACTAATTCCAGGAAAATCATATAAAACCATGTAGCAAAGGGTTGCCTAAGGAAATGACTTGTGAGTGACTATCATAAATAGATAGCTGTCTAATTGTTGATTAGTTTTATCCATATGGTAGCCTTGAAGGGTTGATTAGGCTACTCAGTGTTTGAGAAAGGGAAATTATGTTTATACTGGATAAGAGGAAATTATGGTTTGATTAATAACTTCGACCAATCTGTTACAGCTGAAATATGATAGTATAATTCTGTGCAACTAAAACATCAACACCTAACAAAGCAAGACTATTTGGGGCGGTGAGAAAGCATGAGACTTCTATAAGGATGATAGGATGCTGAAAAGGTGAAGCAAGTCCATTCCAAATGTATAACTATTAGATAGCTCCATATATAAACCTTTGGTCCTAATGGTTCCTCATCCAGAACCACTCTGCACTTCCCACAAATTATCACTTGATGAGTACACGGTAATATATACACCACTAACATACACCCATATCTGCTTGTTGAACATCCCTTTCCTGATTTTCCATTTTTCTATTATAACACACTCTACTCTTCTGTTCGGCTTTGGGTAGAGGTAGCTCAGTGGTTAAGACGTTGGACTCGTGATTGGAAGGTTGTGAGTTCAAATTCCAGCACTGCCAAGCTCTCGCTGATGGGCCCTTGAGCAAGGCCCTTATTAACTCTCAACTGCTCAGTTGTATAACTGGGATATATGTTGGTTGCTCTGGATAAGGGTGTCTGACAAATGACATAAATTTAAGCCTGTAGGTAATGCTCAGGACAATGGGTGTCTTTCCTAAAAAAAAAAAGAAAACATGTATGAATAAAGGAGAGTTAGTTAGCTAGCTAATGTTATGTTTCTTTAAATACAGTTGATAATGGAGGTGGTATTCACTTCAGCATAGATCACATAAGTGTTCCCTGTTAGAATGCCAGTTCATGAATATTCTATAATAATAATAATAATAATAATAATGATAATAATAATAATAATAATAATAATAATAATAATAATAATAAAACTATGCAGCCCCAGTACTGTATATTACACCAAAATAAAAATTACAATATTGTGTACTAAAACTTTCTAGAAAAAACATTTCTGTCTCTTCACCTTCAGTTTTGACACACCTGGGATAAAAAATAGAGGAACTTGTCTTTCAAATGGATGGTGTGAAAAACGTCTTTGAATTACTACTCAGTACCCCACCTCTTCCTCACACTCCGTACGACCTCGTACTGTCCGTGAGACGCGTCTTTATGGTCATCTCATTACATTAATGCGCTTTACTGAGAGTGCTCGGCTGTCCAGTAACAATTAGCCACCTTAATGAATTAGAATGGCAGTTATGATAGTGATGAATACTGCATGAAATAAAGATTGTAACATTCATTTGGCTGAACCATTTTTTGGAAGGTTAAAAGGGGAAAACAGAAAATGGTGCCAATTGTTCTTGGGTTTGGGGTTGTTTGTTATTTTTCTTTCTTTTTAATCATGGTACAGTTTCCAACTCCATATGTATTATCTGACATATTAAGCTGGAGGATATAGAAAAATCAAACAGAACATTACATTTTTAAACTGTGGAATGTTGTACTTCATCTTCAGTTGTCACTTTTCCGGTGCAATATTATCCACATGCGTAGCTAAGCAATAAAAAAGAGGTGCCATTTAAAAATTCTGAAACCTTAAAGCTATCAAGAGGTTAAAATTTCCCTATGCTGACTGGTAAAAAAAACAAAAAAACACCAAGTGTATGCTTTTTAAAGTGCTACGCAATGTTTTCTTGTTCATTGCCAGCAAATTCTCTTATTGGAAACGCCACTCATTCCGGTTAGAGACGGCTAATTAAGTTTTTTTTCCTTTTCACCTTCCCTTTGGGCTTTCCTGCTTGATATATTGCTTTATGTGTAGGATTGTAGACCTGCAACTGGCTTATTTTTTTGCTGTGGAGATGTGGAACAACTCTCTATGGATTGCAATAATGCTTTAACGTCTCACACCATGTTCAATACAGCTTAGTGTGGGTTTCTTTAAATTATAAAATTTCACATTCAGCGTTGTCTTTGGGTAAAAATATGCTGACAATTTAGAACCGTGGTTCTCAAAGTGGGGTCTGGGAAACAGAGCACGGGGGGTCTGTGATTTTCAAAATTTGTTAGTCACCATTATTCAAGTTACTATGCTTTTAATAATGGAATCTAGAATGCTTCTGTAATGACAAAGTGAGGACATGTAGATAAGTAGGTATACGTCGATTTGATAATAGATCATAAATATGGTTTTGTCTGCATAGTAATTTAAGGTTAATTACTAAATCATTACACATTT
The DNA here is from genome assembly GCA_030068355.1 of Notoglanidium maculatum. Taxonomy (NCBI): domain Eukaryota; kingdom Metazoa; phylum Chordata; class Actinopteri; order Siluriformes; family Auchenoglanididae; genus Notoglanidium; species Notoglanidium maculatum. The sequence continues at coordinate 623,483 of JAQQZX010000011.1, read as the reverse complement.
TCTAGTGTATTGATACAGTACAGTAGTTTAGATAGAGTAGTTTACTATAGTGATCAGTAGTAAATGAACTACTGTAGTAACACTCGATTATCATTTTCTCTAAGTTGCTAGGGATTAATTAAGGTTTCCCTATTTACAGCTCTTCCAGAAACCCATTAAAGGTGAGCGTCTGGTGTGGATGAGATGGACTTAAAGAGGGCTGAATGAATCCTGGACGCACTGATGGACAGTCTGTACAGACACATTTCCAGACATGTCCCCTCAGTCCAGTTTCAGCAGTCATCTCCCAGGGAAGCACCATGCTTCCTTCCTGATGTCCAGTCAGACACATTATGACTCACCACCTCAAGGTCACCTGACCAGGGCCTTGTGTGCTAATTGGTTGCAATGCTGAGGACACTAGAAGCCCTAGAGGTATAAGTAGTCTTTGTTCCTGCACAAAATGCATGTAAACAAACACATCTAGCCCCCCAAACATAAATATCACATAAGATATAAGTATTACTAGGTCACTCTGACTTATTTGGTCGGAATTATAATTTACAAATTACATGCTTGATGCATAGGTGGCTTTGAGACCTTTTTTCATCCCTCACAGGGACCTAAATCTAAAATATCATCACCCAGCTATCTGAGCTTGTGTGTGTCTGTATATGTATGACATATTTATAACATATTTTTAGTAAACGGCTCCTCGGTTGTGTTACAGAAAAGTATGTCTTCATGTGATTTAAAAAAAAAGAAAGATTTTGGAAAAGCCACAAATCACTACAACAAAGGCTTTTCAAAGCAAGATGAGGTTGAGCAACAGCTGATTTCGGCTTGAATTTTGAAACTAATACAAGCCTCTTAAATGGGTAGAGATCATACAAAAGATCCAGAAGGCCAAAACTTGTATTGTAGATACAAGCATCTTGATGGTACTTTTAGCCTAGTATTTGAGGATGCATTAAAAATAATATTGACTACACTCTCCCAGGAGTTCCAGATGTGATCTCACTACAGGTTTTGACACACCAAACATATTTCTGTGGCTCCTTTCTTTGTAATGAAGAGATTATAACAATGTAAAGACACAAAACAAAGCATAGCAAAACCCTTTCCTGGGCCCGGGTTAGAGCAGTGTGTGTGTGTGTGTGTGTGTGTGTGTGTGTGTGTGTGTGTGAGAGAGAGAGAGAGAGAGAGAGAGAGAGAGAGAGAGGACAGCAGGATGTGGAAATCAATGGTTGTATAACTGATGAATGCTCAGTACCTTCATTCCACCATCTCGCTGATGACACACAGCCACAAGGCCGGGTGTGGTACCTGTTTTGGTAAAAAGATGTGAGATTGTGATTTGGGAAATTCAACCCCTACATGATTGGTTTGTTTTTTGTTTGTTTTTTGTTTAGTATTGTTTTAACGGCAAACCCAACGTCACATAGCCTCAAGCTGCTATATGGTTTTCCAATACGTTGAATGAAAAAAGATTTAATAATTGTACAGTTGAAAGAATGACATATAAATATAATTTAAAACATCTACCCCTATCACTTCAACCCAGTATCACCAAAAATTATTAGGAATTATAAGAAGTAATTTCATTATCTCTATTTCATAAAAATGAATTCAGCTACATTGGTAGCTCCTCCCACTGGTCTAACTTTTTTTTTTTGCCCAGTTTGCTCCCTAGTTTGTTTGTTTGCTATTTCCCCCCCGGACCACAAGCTTCCTTATCATACCCCATCTTTTCCTTGGTGAAGCATGTTCTTTCTCTGAGACCCTTGAAGCCAGCCTAATGCATTTTTTCAAATTGTGTCTCATGCAGGCATAGCAAACGCAGAGGAAAGCGCTATCCGCCCTGTTTCACATACATGAGCTCACAGTTGCTCAGGATTGGCTAGCGTCATCACTGTGATTGACAGAGGAGAGAGAGAATGAACTTACCACTGAGACAGTACGGCCAATTTTGCTTTCTAGACTCTTAGCCACAGATGTATGTGGCATTTTCCGGACTCGAAATCTCATGACTTTCACTTTCCCTGAAAAGTATACTAGCTATATTATCATATATTATATTGAATATAGCCCAGAAAAACATGCACTAAAAGTCACCAAAGCAAACAACAGACGCCCTCATTTAGCCGCATGATTATAAGAACAGTTAAGTGTAAACATAGTAACAACAACATGCAACACGCAAAACTGACATGCTACAATAAACAATCAAAAAACAGATGAGGCAATAAAATGAAGAAGTGTTTCTATCTTTTGAAGTTCATTCTATGTCTAAAAAAATGTTCAGTAGTTGTTCTATGCTACTTATTTGCTTGATAACACACAAGATGATTACGCACCAGAAATTTTGATCATGCAGTGACCTGTAGCCAGTGACTTTAACACCAATCGTTGGCTTTAAAATGCATCTGCGTCATAACATTATGAGAGGACACCGTGGACACAGCGAGAAAATGCCTCTCATTCTCAAGCCCATTAAAAAATTTAAAATAAAGGCAAGCAAAATAACAAGGTATTAGATCTATATCACAACCACTCACTTGCCTTCTTTCTCTAGCTTTCTTGTAGTATCTATCTACATTTATATCATTTGGCAGACGCCCTTATCCAGAGCAACTTCCATATATCTCATTTATACAACTGAGCTGTTGAGGGTTAAGGGCCTTGCTCAAGAACCCATCAGCAATACCTTGGCAGTGCTGGGATTTGAACTCACAACCTTCTGATCACTAGTCCAACATCCTAACCACTGAGCTATCACTGTCTCTGAGTGAGCCCGATACTCAAACATGAACAGCAGGCTGCTAATCAATAGCTCACACATGTAAGACATTTCCACCCGTGCATCCTGATGTGACAGCTCTGTGTCATTGAGCCGAGTGCAAGCTTGTAATCTTCAACCTTGAAGAAGATCGGTCACTGGGACTGTAGCTGTATACACCGTTCCTTTGAGAAGAAAACTCTGAATGTCTATAAAATGCTATTCAGCCCACCACTATCTTTTAACCTCAGAGAGAACAGGTCACTCTGATATGATGGTAAAGACCTGTTCGCACCTTTTAACAGCAAACCCAAGATTTGTTTGGGGATTAGATAGTCGTCCAACTCAGAACATGAATTTGGGTTTTGTATTCTAGATACTTGTGTTTTACACTTGACAGTGCGTTGTGCATGTTTTAAAATTTTTTCTTCACACCAGCGCTTTTTCTGTTTGAATTCCACTGTTTATATTCATGCACTTAGTTTAATACATTACCATTTCTTTATTATAAATACAAAGGATGCTTCAGATAAACTAAGGCTTACAATAAAATGATTTTTTTAAATGTGCTGTTGCTTACCAAAGAAAATACGGAGTCATGGAGCTTTCTGCTAGATGTTTATCTGATGTTTATGGAAGGAGACGCCAGTGTCAGGACTTTGTAACATGTAAGACTCTTCAGAACAGAGGAGTTAACACCTTGTCGTTTTTTGGTAACATGAAAATCCTGCTTTTTTTTTTTTTGTCTTAATAAGTTCAACAGAGAGATAAAAGTGAGGCTGGTGAGTGAATGGGTGTTTATAGCTGCTATAACATAAGTGAGAACAGGAATTAACTTGTCTCATGGACGTTTCACAGCATTAAATGTTACTACAAACAGTTACAGCGTATTGTTGTATTCATTAACATATTATGTGGTTTAAGAGGAATAAAAGGCTTTGAGTGGTGCTGCTATATTAAAATCATCCACTTTCGGAGTGGTAATGCCTTCAGTGCCTGACGTGAAGCGTGGATTGTTTTTGAACAACAGCACGACTCTTTGTGTGTCATTCCTTACTTAAAATATAGTGCAATATAAATCCAATATACCACAATGTCCAGTACAAAATGCATGATTGTGGATATCACAGATGTTAAGTGCACTGCTGTATTATTGGAGGTGATTGCTTTGTGTCCAATCTACAGAAATAATTTATTTTTCTATCTTACTCTGCTTTGTACTCCGACTTCACATAACTACTATATTTTAAGAGAAATCCTGCGATTCTCTCTTTTTCATTTCAGATGCTTCACCTTCATTTCTTATATACCAGGGCTGTAAATCTCTGCCATTCTGATCAGATTTTCTCATAAATGAGCTGGTTGAATGAATTAAAAGGAGTTGATAATTGACCTCCCCTTCATCTACACACACACACACACACACACACAGACACACTCATACACACGCAAACACACACACACACACACACTCATACACACACACACACACACACACACAAACACACAC
>JAQQZX010000011.1:580497-598464 GCA_030068355.1 Notoglanidium maculatum | reverse complement strand
GTTTACTACATAATTCAGTATATGTGTTGCTTCATAGTTTGAGGTATTCAGTATTGCTTTACAATGTAGAAAACAAAAAAAAAAGAAAAACCTATGAAAGAGAAGGCGTGGCCAAACTTCTGACTGTTAGTGTATCCTGAAGCTAAAATGCACTTAAAATGTGTTTTACAAAATCAAATAATGCATAGATAGCTATCAACGGTTATGAAAAGGTCAATTTACACAGTGAACTACCATGAAAAGTTCTGGATCATCGACAAACAAAGTGTTCCTAAATGCATTATTGTTGTCTTCAAATTTAACACCCTTTGCAAAAAAAAAAAGTATTGAATGAAATGAAAGAAATCAAACTAAAATTGAAACTGAAATATATTGTTTTTGTATAATTTTACAGTTTCATACAAAAGTATACCTAATACAATTTAATATAACGTTTTATCAAAGTATACTAGGTAGCCTTTAAGATTAATGTATTTTAGTGGATTTTTAATTAATAACATATTTTCTTACAACATACTGTATTAGTAGAAAGTTTAGAATATTTTCAATACAACTGAGTATATTTATACAGTATTTACTTTCTTTTACTAACTAACTTGCATGCATTTTATCACACATCAAATGCATGTAGAAAATGTGAAAAAAATGTGGTGAGGTTTGTTTTGAGTGGATCTTCATGTATATACACACACACATACACACACACACACACATACACACACACACACACACACACACACACAAAGATGGTAATATACATATGCATGCTGCATCGATCTCCCACAGAGGTCATACAAAAGATCAATAATAAGAAGCTCTGTTTGAAAATAACTGCCGCCTGTATTTCTTTCATCCTCTATTACAAATAAAATCATTAGAAATAGTGCAAATGTAGGCAAAACCATACATTTTACCCAAAACCAAATTTTATGTGTGGGAAGGACCTGTTTCTGTAGGAATTCCCAGTTTCTTGTGCTTTTGCTCGAACGTGCACACACCCACGCACACCACATGGCACATATTTCTACCTTCTGTCATGTTTACATCTTGTGAAGACCAGACAGGACCGGTTTTACTTTAATGGAAAAAAATGAAAAAATAAATCCTATAAAAGAGCACTGATGAAAATCATTATATACAGTATATTTCTTCTCATTAGCTTTATTTGGCCTTATTTTAATCAGGATGTTAAAAAGAAAAAAGCGCATAGTTTATGGAGCTTGGAAGCTGACAAAACAAAATTAAATATGATTTTCAGATATATTAGAATTATACACAGTATTCACATCACATTAAACAAAAGGTTTTTTTTCCTTTATTTTGAACTTGCTAGAGGTAAAGTTATAATGTTAAAAACATGATATTTGAAATTATGGATTATAGTAAAAAAAAAAGAAGCCTAAATACAAATATTAGAAATACATAATACAAATATTATAGATTTTATGTAAATTAGGCCAAAGTAAAGCATCCAGGATTTCCAGGGCAAAGTAGATGCTTGATTTTGTGTACAGCTTTCAGTTAGCATTTTTCAGGGGTACTTTTTCGGTACTCCTCGATGGAAATCTCTAATGTGTCCTGTTCCACAGCCTTCTAGACCCGAACGTGGTCTGACGAATGAGAGTGATTTACGTGGGCTCTTCTCCTCATCCTGAGGGAATATGGGTATTGATAACCTCCTCCACCAGCACCATGCATGCCACTCATTGCCTCTATTGATTTGGCTGAATTCAATGGTGTGTGACCCAAGACACTGTTGCTGATTGCCTCCTTGTCACTAAGCTGCCAGTAGGGTCAGGTCTCCTGTGCATTACGCACAGCCTAGATTATTATTATTCGTGGGAGAAAACACTCCCAGACATTGTGCCTACACATTCTCCCAGACTGTTGGAGAGACAGAGGCATTCTGCACTGGCATAAGCTGGCAAGAATTGTCGAGGGCAGCAGACAGACACGGAGAAAGTGCCAGGACTCTTGAGTGACTTGCTTATGTTCCAAGCAGATGATCAAAGCGCAGGGGAGCAGGACCAACGCCAAGGTCCCGGCCCTCTTGTCTCTGTATGGATTTGCTGAGACCTCCTAAAGTGTGAACGCGGCACGTTAGCAATTACTTTGAAGTCGAATGCTTAGACATTAGCGAGAAGTGCTTCTGTTGTTGCTGCCAATGCTATATTGTCATATATTTATGCCAAATCGGGAAAGAAAGGCATCAGCATATTCCTACATAAAGCCCAAACACTCAAATTAGATTTAGAAGATTTTGAAAAGGATGTGTCTGCTCATCTCAAATTCAAAGCAGGAAACCTCTAATATGAAAACATCAATATCACCGATCTGCCCTCTTTTCATTCTTTTCAATCCAGTCTTTCCTCTTGTGTGTGCTGTCAGCAAGTTTAGGTGAGGTTGAAGGCCTGATGGCTTTTCAGCTCTACATTGAGGCTACTGTATGCACAGTACTTTTTTATTAAGTTTTTACTGGTTCTACCAGCCACCTAAAATGGGCTTGGTGCAGGCTAGGCAACTTTCAGAATCTCAGAATCACGGACCCACTAACAGTATTCGAGCTTTTTTGGTGGATGTAGTGGTGAGCCCACTACACAAGCATGTGTCTGATGAGGCTCAGACACTATATTATCTTTTATTTCAGACAAGTGCGGCTGATCGTCAAATCACACTTTCTCATGAAAATAAAAGTAAGAGCTGTATTTAACTTCGCCAATAAATCTGTTTGTTTGTTTGTCTGCCTGTAAGCAGGATTCTGATTCAGAAGCACCCTACCAAACCCATTTCCATGAAACTTGGTGAAAGGGTGCAGTATGAGCCAAGGAAGAACCCATTAAATACGCAATTTGGCCAAACATCTTAAAATCCAGTAGATGCCATTAAAGATCAGTAGTGACAAAACATAGCCAATGTAGAAATATAAATACTTTTCAGATCATAAAAGAGTCGACTGTTGTCCTTGGCGGATGTCTGTGCTCTTGACTTGTTACTTGATCACTATTTTGTACAGAAACAATACAAATGAGAAATATGATAAAAAATATATATAAATATGGTGGAAAGACTGGTTGGGAAGATGCAGACAGAAAGGATTGTCTCATCTGCAAAGAGAACTTCAGGCAATGTGAAAAGAATTCCTAGCACTTATCCTAAAGCTAAAACTATCCTAACTACTTGGGTTTACATTTTATGCTCGCTCTACAACACAAATCCATGGATGTTGAACTGGATTCAGGGATCTGCTGCGCATGACAGGAGATGAATTTGTGTTTTATAGAGCTATTCTTGCTAGTAGTTGTAAAGGGACTCACGCTAAGCAATTAATCACCCAGAAAATTAAGAATGCTTGAAAATATTACAGCCTCACATTGCTGTTCTTACACGAGGGTCACTGCTGAAGCATGTGACGAGTAGTGGTCGAGCCCAAAAATTAGTCAGTCAAGGCTAAAATCATGTAGTGTTCGCTCGGCTTAAGCAGCTGGTTTTGTGGTCAAGGGTAGTGTTGGAATTGGCTTGCCACATTGTGCAGGCTTATCAAATTGAGGCTTAATCACACTAATCACACACTAATAAGTGGTTTTCGCCAGAGTGGCAGTTCTGGATAGATAGCAATGTGTTTGTGGGTTTGCCTTGAAGGACTTGCTTCATGCACAACAAATTAAAACTCAGCTATGTCATTACAGTCAGCTTTCTATTAGCGAGGTTACATTAGCTCAATATGTTATTACCATTGTAAAGGGCAGGTCATGTGGGATTTTCTTTTTTTGTGCCTTGGCTAATCATCTTCATTTCAGACCATATTGGGGCCCAATTCAATCCAGTACATTTCAGTCAAATGCCAGTAATGTGAACTAATCCCCTGCTTACAATGCAGCTCACTGATTTATTATTTTTTTCTGAACTACCACGAGTGACTGAACAAGTGTGTTTGTGTGTATGTTTTTGGAGTGTGCCTTACACTTGGCTGGCAGTATGACAGCTCCAGTAGGTGAGGCCATTACCAGCACAGCCGGCCCCTCTGTGGGTACCTGCCTCTCAGCCGGTTAGTGACACATGGTGGGAAATGAAACGGCAGATGAGATTTGAAGTGCTTAGTGGACTAGGATGGTCAGCTGCCGTTGCGATCTCCCCGTGGAACCCTGGCAACAGCCACAGCTACTGATCGCCTTTAATCATTTGGTCTGGCAGACAAAGCATGGTGACTTTTACACATTTAACAGTGAATGCTCAGCGTACTGATGGTCAACCGTGTGTGTGTGTGTGTGTGTGTGTGTGTGTGTGTGTGTCATTTGTATGTTCTTACAGTCTCAATTATAATGACTAAAGACAGAGAATTTAATATTGTTCCTGGTCTCAAAATGTAAAAACCATACATAGAAATACAAAAAGTGTAGCAGTGGCAATAGATTTTGGTGTTGACATTAAAATGGTCAGCTCACCCTTCTCACCAAGTAGAGAGTAGCCATTTTTGATGCCATCGATATTACCCCAAATGATGAATGTGGTATCCTTGAGTGATAAAATCAAAGGGATTAAATTATTAGGTATTTAAATCAAACAATTTTGAATGTTCACACAAAAACGGTTACAACACTTACAAAAAAAAAAGATGCAAGATGCTAAGTAAACGCCTCGGAAATCAAGCATCTCTGATTTGCCACGCTGCCGACGCTTCAATCTCTTTGGATATTATTCAAAGATACCATATTCATCATAACTGTAGCTGAGGAAAATCCACCTTCTTAGCAGCATTAGCAGCGCTAGCATAGCCAGAATTCCCATGGCTACTAGCAGCATTAAATCCTCCATTTTGGAGAGGCACATCACACACGCAGTGCACCGCATTTCAAAGTAAAAGCCAATAGTAATCACAGGGGTGGGACAAATTAGCATATCTTCTAAACATTTAGAGTTCAACATTTAGATTTAACATTTATATTTAGCATTAAACATTTAGATTTAACATTTAACATTTACACACAAGAACTAACATGAAGTTTAACACTGTTTTTTGAATGACTTTATCTCTAAATGTATACAAATTGTGTTAAAGTATATAAAAAATTACACTTATAAAAATGTTAAACTGTTTTTATAAACGACGCCCCATAGTTTAGTGTCATAAATGGAAAGCAGACATGGATGCAATCACAGGTTCAGTTCTTTTAATTAAAAAGGCAGGCAAACAAGTCAAACACATGAGGCAAGACCAAGGTAGAAAACTAGCAAGGGTAGGCAATCCGCAAACAGCATTTCAGAGGTAAAGTCCACAATATACAAACCGTGTAACAAAACTAAATCAAAACAAGGAAATCGCACACTGAATCAACGGCTTGGCAAACAACAGCTATGAGAAAAGGGGCATATTACTTTTCAGCGAGTGTGTGTGACTGGTGTGTGTGATTTAGAAGTCCGGTGAACTTGAACATGAAAACTGTCTGGCATCGTACTCAGCGGTGGCCATGTTTGTATGCTGTGGTGGTTTGAATGCAGAGCGGACTCTGGGGCTGATGTGATATCTAGCAGCTCATTTTGTGCAGTTTTAGACCTGGTCTCTTTGTTTAACTGTGTTTCATAAATCAGGTGTGTTTCTCAAAGAGCTGATATTATTAACCAGTGTTGCCAGGCATCAGCTAAATTACCAGCCAAAACTACATCTAAATATTGTTTACAAAATTTACAAACTAAATGTTGAAAATGTTTATTTTCTGAATGAAAATGTTGTCCTCCTCAAGGTTGAAAATGTTCATTAAATCATGGAGCTGAGTGATTCCTGCCCCAATGGGCCTATTAGTGCTTGTTGCATTCCCTATATGACCACTAGGTGGAACTTAATCTGGCACAAGATGTAGCATGATTGTGCAACATCTACACTGATTTTAAAGATGCTGAGGCATGAATGATGATGGAGCCAAGGTACTGAACAGAAAACAGCACTGCTTAACCAACAGCTTTGTAAAACTACAGTCTTTTTTTCAATCTATTTTAAAATATACATGTTATGGTTTACATCCCATTGTACTAATAAGTCATTAGAAGCATAAATGAAAGTAAACAAAAGGCCAATTTAAGCTCCACTGTGTGTGATTCTGCCCCCTGACCCCCCCTCTCTTACCCCTCCCTCTCCCAGTGTGTATTAGAGCGTGCGGTGGCCGTCAGGAGCCCGTAGCGTACTTCCAAGAACTTACATTCACACTCTTGCTTTTTCTGTGCTAAATAATAAGTATGATCCTCCATTTATCACAATTTGGTTCTCAAACTTGTTCTCCAGCTCCAGCAAACACTGATTCCTCTTCTTTCTTCTTCCTCGTCTTCCTTTCTTCTTCTTTATCGTCCTTCCGGTGCTTCCTTCCGGATTCACGCTGCCGCTTGTAAAAACGTGAAACGTGGAAGCCGCTCTCTAGAGGTTTGTCCATTCTGGGCTCCTGTAGCGGTGCAACATGGCGGCTCCGTAGAGGTGGACCCGCTCCCTGTGTAGATATAAAGGGCTCATTCTAAAATTACGAAAATGCAACAATTTGAAGTCACAAGTAAGTATAAACTATTAAAACATGAATTCCAGATATTTTGTGTGTCTTGATTATCATGGTAATGTCATGATAGTTGTTCAATGTAAACAAATTTATGATGTGCTCATAATGGAGTCACAAACAGGAAGAACACTTACTCATGCTGTGTTAATTAGTAGCTTTATGTTAAATATATAGTTGACAACAATAACCTACATAATAATATTTTATCAGATATATTTTTGTTTTTGGTTTTGTTACATTTCAAGACAAAAGATCATAAAATCAGAATATACAGAATAAAGTTGACACAGTGCTTCTGTGAGTCAAAACTCACAGAAATATGAAATATCTTTACATTTTAATATATGATTTTCCAGTAAGATTTACGTTATAATAGCAGCAAAATAAATAATAGAGATATGTTCCCTTATGCATAGGCTCTATAAAATAATACATATTTCTTTTGTTAATTTTGATTTTATTTTGTAGCTCAGCCTCCTGTTTGTATCTGTTTAGAACACATTATCTGTTCTGAATAATGTATTCGTATTCGGTTACATCATTAACAACTCTATAATAAATGTAATGATGTGTGCATGTTAGAAACATTAGCAATGCTAGAGCAGAGATGCCCAGCATACAACACACTGGCCATCTACAGCAATCTGCTGATTTCACATCTGGCATCTTAGCATTGTTATACTACAAACATTTTTGTCAGAGCTCATTTAGATGACAATGCTACATTCTATGTCATTCTTTGTGCTGCAAACTCTCCTCTAACAACATTATCTGAGTATTATGTATACACAAATGCCAGTTACAGCTAACCTGATCTCTTCTGCTCCAGCGAGTCATAGAGACTGTGTCTGATTTCCAGTACAACAGCACACCAGTTGGTTTGCTGAGGTAAGAGCAGCTCGAGCCAGTCTTGAATTAAGGGAGGAAGGTGGGGAGAGGAGAGGTGGGTGAGAGGAAGGAAGGAGAAGCAAGGCAGATCGAAAACAGCAGGGCTAGATTAGTATGCCAAGGGGGAAATGTGGCAGGCGTGAGAATTCACCCTGAACACTTGCGCTTTAGCAGCATCGTATTATGCCAGTGCAAACTTGACAACAATATAGGCATGAAGGTAAATAAGGTGACATGATGCTTGAGCAAGAGGCATGAAAGACAGACAGAATGAGAGAGAGAAACAGAGAGAGAAAGAAACCACACACGAGCATGTGTCTATTTGACTTGGGCTTTTGATAGTGTTGTCATGGCGACCGGGAGCCAATTTCCAGAGCGTCGTCATCACTATGACTGCTCCTGTGGAAACGTAAGGATAAAAATAGATGCAGAGGCCAGATGAACAAAGGGCTATTTCAAAGAACACAAGGGAGGGAGTAAGAAGGAGGGAGTATGGGAGAAGAAAGATGAAGGAAAAAGAAAGACAGATGGACAGATGCTGGTAAACGCCAAGCAAGCAGCGATTTTAAAATGGTGGCACTTTGATTGACGTGGTGTGTGGGCAAGGAAACCCCTCAGTTAGTGAGGTTTAGTTTAAAGCAACAGCGCCGTCTCGGCTGCATGAGGGCTTCCTCTTGAGCCTGCACCCCCAAAACACACACACACACACACACACACACACACACACACACACACACCCTGTACTGATCAATCACCAGATTTAAATGCCTTCTGACATAAAAAGATGCTAGGCCTGCTAATAAGTAATAAAATAGTCCACTTAGCACCCTATATAATTTAATGACAAATAAAAAAGTTATTAGCATTGTACATGAGAATGAGGTCATGCTATCTTGCCCCTGCATGCTTTCATTCGTTAGTTAGCTGCATTAATATTTATAAAATGAAATATCCTTAAAATGTTTAGATTGCTTTATTTTGCTCCTTTCCTACTTCTTGTATGTTTACAGCCAGCATGAGGTCCTAGACAGCTTTACAGCATAAATTTTTGTACCAAGCCGATGCTAGATCAGCACTCTTGGGGCATTTTCGTCCCCTGAGGTTGCCACTGTAATCACGTACAAGCCTCATACTCCCTCAGCATCACTGTAATTTAATTAACCGTGAAGATCTGTAATTACAAATGTATGTGTAGATATTCTTGCTTGTTCCCTGTTGTCCTCATATAAAGGTCTAATGGCACTTCAGGATTTGGACCTGATCCAAGGCCAGAGTCTGTGAACGTCTGAGGTGTTTTTATTTCAAAGGGTAGGCTGTTTGACCTTTTTAGTGTACATAAAAAGAGAAAGGCTACCACTATGTGCTGCCTGAAACTTATTCCATGGCATTTCAGTTTAAAAGAGCATTAATGGAACCCTATTTTACATCTTATTACAGTACTGCAGTACATGGCTGACAGTAGTAGTACTTTTTTAGTATAAATAAATCATAGCACTTTAAAAAAAATTAAATATTCAACTTTGCTACATTTATTTTTGATCAGCATTACAGAGTAAAAATAATAATAATGCGTTTATAAAATCAATTTCGAGACCCTATCAAACACTAAATGTTTATTCCGCAGCAGCAATGTCTGAGACAGTGGAGACAGAAGAGCATTTATCAGCTATCTTCTGTTTCAGATGCTTCAGCATGATAATGATCTTCAAATAATATTACATGAGCCAAAGCGCATTTCACAGCTCAACATCCAATCAGCAGGAATATGTACAGGTAAGCTATAAGCTAGCTGACTGAGCTAGTCTTGCGCTAGCCAGATCTTTTCATGTTTTACAATATGAAAGCTCTATAATAAACTTAAAATGTCATTTTGTGACAATATATGTAAATATATTAAAAATATATGTAAATGTTGCTACAGGCTGTAGATAAGGCTATAGATAACACTCAGTATAATGTGTAAGCAGCAACTTTGCTAGTGAGCTTGAAATGTATGAACTAACTAAAGCTAGCTAGCTAGCTAGCTAACAAGCTAAAGAAAACTAGCAAGCTATTGAAACCCCAACAAATTATCTAGCCAGCTAATATTACCTTTCAGTATATACTGTTGCTAATGGAGGTGTATGTAAAAATATTCTTGAATCTCAATTCACGTACCTCTGACAATTGAGACATCAGACAAGTTATATACTTTTACATGAGTCATTTTCTTGATCACTACTTTTACCTTTATTTAAATGAATTATTACAGCAGTAGCAGAACTTTTACTCAAGTCAGTGTGTCTACAATAGTCTAGAAGCCTGAGACAGCCTGATCTGAGATCAGCCATATGAGGCCATGGTGTTTTGAGTACAGATCCTGGTGTTGGTAGAAGCTCCTCAGGGACACGCTGGAGTCCAGGGTGAGGCAGCTGGCTTGGCTGTTTTGGTGTTGTGCTAATGGGATGCCCAAAACCCATCTGTTGTTGTCCTCCGCATGTCACCCATGCCTCTATGCCCACCCCAAAAGTTTCCACAGGCCCACCTGGGTCTAACGGGAGCGCCTCAGCCATGGCTAATGCTATGCATGTCTGGAAATCATGTGTGTCTATATAAGGAAACATGGTCTGCATGTTCATGGAAAGACAGAGCCACCGGGGCAGGGATGCTTTTTATTTAGTGTGCCTTGTGACAAGAAGACATGTTTTTTGTTGTTGTTGTTGTTCTTGTTGTTGTTGTCTATTTTGGCATATTAAAGCAGCACTGTTTTTAAATACAGCTGAAATGCTCATTATAGGTCTTGATAAAGGCTACCAGAAATGCACTAAATTATGCCTTTGGGGAGAAAATAGAACATAGTAATTATGTACAGTTATAGGGATGGCCATTATTTTTCAGCATGTTGCGGGTTTTTTTTCTTTTATCTTAGCATGTTCTGGTCAAATTAATATGCATGGGAGCACAGCAGAGGAAAATCAGTCTATAAGCTGAGAAATCGAAGAAATCCTCTAAAGCTAAAGCAGAAGAATTCAGCCTGTGTGGTATCTGATACATACATACATATATAAATATAGTTTAACTTTTTAGATGTGTAATTAATGCTAGAGAAATCAAGATAAATAAATAAACACATTTTGTTGCACATTGTGCTTGTACATATTAGAAACCATACTTCTGACATTTAGAGCTATGGATTTTGATTTTTTCTTAACTGACCTATATTCTGTTAAATTTATATTATAGAACAAACCATAAAAGTGATTTTATTATCGACTAGCGTGCCATTTGAGTTCTTTTGGACTTTCCCCCCACATTAATTAATTTGGGAGGCAATATTCAATCAAATAAAGGTCAGCAATTATAGGAAGCTGTACAATGTAGTAAATTACATATTTTAGAAGGAGCAATAATTAATGCTGCTTCATGATTTATCATGATACTAATAATATTAACCTAAAGGTCATAACATAGATCAAGTGTGTTATGACCTTTCAGTGTTAG
Organism: Notoglanidium maculatum; assembly: GCA_030068355.1. Classification (NCBI taxonomy): domain Eukaryota; kingdom Metazoa; phylum Chordata; class Actinopteri; order Siluriformes; family Auchenoglanididae; genus Notoglanidium; species Notoglanidium maculatum. The sequence continues at coordinate 587,560 of JAQQZX010000011.1, read as the reverse complement.
TTAAGGGTTTCTGTCCAACATGGAGGTCTGGAGAGTTGGACCTGATCTTGTATCTCTGTAAATTTACAGAGGTCGGTGTTCGCTGAAGTGCACGTCAAAGACGCCTGGAGTTATGATGCTGGTCCTGATGTGGGTGCTCCACTTTCTCTTCTTCAGCATTAATGGACTAGAGTCGCTCTCTCTCTCTCTCGCTCTCTCTCTCCTCTCTCCCTGCTTGAACAGTGTCCCCTGCTGGTCGATTTTCTTTTCAACGACCACGTGAATGAAATAAATGATTTGAGGTTTGCTGGCCGGGTTAAAGGCTTTAGGCACACAGGCAGTTCAGATTCCAGCTGTTTGGCCAATTAATTAAGTGGTATTGTTTCATAATCCATGCTGTTTAGAAGCATTACCTGATTTCTATATTTAAATTCTATTGTATAAACTATATGTTATTCATTCACCTTCACAAAGATATCCCTATTTTCCTATTGAATTTACTATTTACTATATTGTACATATTTGATTCAAAATCCAAAAGCTCCTGTTTATGTGTTTTAATCCGTAGAGAAGCGGCATGCATGTATGCAGTGCAGTACCCCTTACATCCTGCAGGGTGTCTCCAACATCCGTCCTGTGTCAGGAGTGCATCCGTCACTCTCTTGCCACCCATCTTACTCTCCTCCTGGACACACACAGACCTGCAGGCACTTTGTCCTGGGATGTGAGCGAGAAGGAAAAGAAAGAAAGATGTTTCAGATTTTCCTGCCAGGGTATAACCGGAGTTAGAAAGGATGAAAGAGGATGAATTTTGAAGGGGTAATGCGTAAAGAGGTTTTAGAATAGAAAAAATTAAAGGAACAACAGATGTAAAGGAGAAAGGAGACCACGAGCTCAAGGTATGAATAAGTGTTAAGATAATGGACAAAAAGATAGACGCATCAAAATATTCCTAAGTCTGTTTGGTCTGTGAAGATGAGTGATCACCGAGCTGTCTGTCCACAGGCAAGAGACAGAAATCCTTCCTCCAATTTGGAATGAAGACTCCAAGGACACCGAGTGCCAAAGGGGATGTGCAGCACTGATTAAAGGGAGGAAAAGGTGCAGTACAGTGTAGGATCGAGGAAATAAACAGGTTCAGGTGCTGAAGACAAGACTCAAGCTGTGCTGCAGGATTAAAGACGTTACTTTAAATGAACTCTTGAGCAACTGTGCAAAGCCTACTCACTAGTCAGCAATTTCTCTACACCTACTGGAATAAATACCTAGCAAACACTCAACATCAACCTTTATTCAAATGTGAATGAAGCTATGATTTGTCACTTATTTCTACTTTGTAGTAGAATTAAAGCCACACAGAGCTCATTTTGGTCAGTAAAGCACAAACGTAACCCTACTTCAGTTTCCACATATCTGACTATGACCCATGATGCATCAATTATTAAATAAACGCAGGACGACTAGCGGAATGAATCGGCACCCTTTCTGACTCGTAGTCCACCCTTCAATCCTGTCCCATGCAAATGCATCAACTAGTAACATAAAATTTCTTGTCTACAGTTCAAGCGAATGCCAAGTAGTATGAGAATCCATCACAGCACTAATATATTACATCAGTAAGCAGGTCAAAATCATTATAAATATCGATTTCTCTGAATAATGATTCAGCATTGCAATAAAACAGGCTCTCTTTCCATTTCAAATACCTTATGGGCTTGAGGGTAAAGGAGCAGAATATAAAAAAGTATGTGCTCACAAGCTCTATTGCATATATCCATGATTATTTTACAAAGTCCTAAAAAATTCATGCCTGACATTAATGAACAAGATTCCAGTATTTAACTTACTTGCCTGCAGGGCCGTATGGAGGGAGTTTTACGCTAATGTCAGAAAAGTCTAGCTCAGTGATCGAACTGGTTTTACAATTGAAATGTCACTCAGGCCTGTGTGCCTTATGGGGTGATTACCTGTATAGATCTTATTGACTGATTGATCGTGTGGTGTGGTGCTGGCATAAGTGTATCACAGACCCCCTCCCCCAATTGTTTTGGCCAAAGAAACAGCTTTATTTTCTACACTGACATGCAAGTCACATGCTGAAAGACATTCAAATTGAATTTTGTGTAATTTAATTAAACTCTGTGGTGATTTTTTTGTCAGTAGTGGAAAGAGTACAAAAGACACTGAGTTGATTAAAAGTAAAAGTAATGATCAAGAAAATTAGTCAGGCAAGAGTAAAGAACTTGTCTGGTGAAGTAATTACTTTACAAATTACTTTTTTAAACAAGTGACACAACTAATCCAGAAATGTTCTATATTTGAGGAACACATTTTTTAACAAGGATGTTAATTAACCAAGTGAGCTAAGTTGAATTAAACAACATCTCCATTATCAACAACATATAAAGAATGGTAGCATAAACTGGCTAGCTAACTTAGACAAATACTGTTGTTGTTGTTGTTGTTTTTTTAGCTAGCTAGCTCATAGTAATTCATACACGCATAGTTAGCGATCTAGCAAAGTCACCACTTACACATCATCCTGAGCATTACCTATAGGCTATAGGAGCACTTAAATATCATTTAACACAACATGCACTCCCTACTGAACATTGATGTTTAATACAGAGTATTCATACTGTAGAACATCAAAAGATCTGGCTAGTGCTAGCCTAGCTCAATCAGCTAGCTAACGGCTTACCTGTTCATGTTTCCACAGCTTAGAAATTTCCAGATCTCCTGGGTTTTGGCTCACCTAATATAATTTGCAGATCATTATCACACTGAAGCATTTAAAACTGACGGTAGCTTATAAACTGGGTCAGAGATGCTCGTCTGTCTCCACTGTCTCAGACATTGCTGCAGCTAAAAATAAATATTTTTCGACTGAAGAGTAGACTTTCACCAGGAAACTGCTTTATTTCGATTAGGAATTGATATATTTAAAATTTGCATACTTAACTTGGCTTACAGTTAATAAGGGAATGGCTACCAGTCAAGCTGGTCAAATGGATTCTTTTAGTCTGTAATGGTGATTTAATAAATGTAGTGTAGTTGAATATTTGAGTTAAAGCATTACAATTTAATTACACTCCAAAGTAGCCATTACAGTGAACATGTACTCAAGTACGATAACGCGAGTTTGTTTAGTTTATTTTGCTCTCCAATGCCTTCCAATTAATAGGAAGCCCAAGAAAAGAATTGTCCCAATCTGAATACATCTCATGTCTTTGAATTCTCCAGCATATGATACAGCCACTTTCAATTTAGTAATATGAGCCTGGCAAGCCAAAATAAACTGATCTAATAGAAACTAATTACTTGTGTGACTTAATGAAATATGAAGACAGCTTTGAGATAAGAGTCCTAGTCTCACATGCTAACACTATTACATGAACATATTTAAAAGGCATACATTTCCATGTTTATATGTGCACTGATATATTCCTAATTCCCTCAGTTGTGATCACAGGTTGTCATCCTGACCTTGCAGAGTGAGTTTAGTTGACATCCTGTCTCAGCAGAGGAAATTGGGTTACATGACAGCTGCTGGAACGATTCCTCCACCTTCCACCTAATTAACTTGGCTTCCGCTGTGGGTCAGATTTGTGAGTGGGGTCGTGTATGGCGAGCCCTGGATATTCACAGATGACGGCTAATACTTTTTGATATACCGTTTTAATAGGATTTACATGAGAGATGATAGGAGCTGTAGTGTGAGAGTTCCACTGGTGCTGAAGTTGTCATGTCCCATAAGCACTACAACCTACTAGATATAAATTTTTAAGCATGCTCTTGGACGTTTTATTTAATGAGGTGAAAATTGCCATTCAGTAAGTGTCTATTATAAGTGAAATGGCTGCACAGAGAACACTACGGGTGCAGATCGAGTGTTGAACTTTTTATTATTTTCGGTCACACCCCTTGCATGGCACATTATAACTTTAATGGAAAAAAAACAACTTTCCATCTTGCTTTTCATATTTGAGGTTCTGCACAGTCTCGCATGAAAACACAAATACACGTTCAGAGACAAAGAGAGAACATAAAGAGGCAATCAGAAATAAGGTACACGCGTGTTGCTGTATAGTATCTACTATTACTATGTTGGAGATGTGCTGTCTTCAAGTGATTTTGGGCAGTAAAATTGACAAAGTGAGTATCATCATTTTCATTATTGTATCCTCAATGACAAGAGGTTTACTTAGCTTTACTGAAAGAAAATGAAGAAATAAAAAAAAAAATTACCACTTAAATCTTACCATCTGCTGCAGGCATCACATTCAAGACTTTGCGTTATTCACAAACTCTCAACTCGACTCATAGAAAAAATACAAGTTGTAATTACGACATTGTACTGCCATTCAAGTAAGCTCACCTCTTAATTACAATGTCCCCGGTAGGATTTAAAGGCCTAACTCCACCCCTTGGGGTTTTGGTTCTGCAGTCAGGGGTACTCATCACCACATATCCCCTCCCACCATAGCCGGGGCTCCCATACTTGGGGTCACAACTTCACTTGATTTACAAATGGAGTTCTGAGAGAAGCTTCTCTCTCTTACTTCATTTCATTCATTAATTTTGCAAATTTATATTGGTATGATACTCTGAAGATGGATTTTGTTCACTGCTAGTTTTAAATGTCATTAGGAGTTACATTCAAACAAGCCACATTTATAACCTGAATGTTCTTTTTATTTTATTCTCTTGAACATGAACATCCTTATACTGAAACGTTTATTGAATATGAATTTATAAGGAACAACAATAAGGAGAATCAAAACAACAAAGTTTGGGGTCGCAGAAAAAAATGTATAATGTCAGTTTGCCCAAAAAATTTCGAACCCCTGAGCAATAGTCTTCCGATAAACCACACCCACTAATGAGCGCATGCCAGCAGAATTGGCTGCAAATAATGCGGTTATGCCGCATCAGTTAAAACACTCTCAAGAGTTACTCAGTAGCCTTCTTACAAATCTGTTTCCTGATTTTGTTTCAAATGTTATTTGTAATTTGAACCCATCTGAAAGTTTTGCTAATGTCTTTCTCACAGAGTTATCTGTGAGAGCATTGATTGGTCCAATCATTCAGTGATGGACTGCATTCACCAATTACATCCATCAAAGGGATTCGTATCTGCAGCACTCAGACTCTAATCTGATCTAATTTTGGCCCATGGCTGTATACAGTTCCCTCCATGACCGCAGAGTTAATCAATGCACTTTTCCTCCACATTGCTATAAGCGACACATTCTTGGCTCCACCACCTCACCACTGGGAAAGGGTCACTTATACCTGACACTTAATCTTTCCCCTCTGCATTTAATTGTGCAGAATTCCTTTGAATTCCACCTCGGTTTCAATCCACTATCATCCTGAGGCATGTTAGGTGCTTTGTGGTGACAAGGCGTTAGGGCGTAAGGGACAATCGCTATTCAGCAGGGCTTGTGGATGGCACATTCTGACACATCCAGGTTATGACATACTTTTTCTCCGAGTTTAGACAGTTATGGAGTTTACTTTACCCAGTGAGGAATTACACACAGACACAGAAAGACCTCGTATTTCCCCACTGTTAGTTATATGGGGCGATCGTCTCGGCACTTCTGGGACTCCTCATCAGAGAGATTGTTTTGCTGCACATTGACCTGGCCTTTCCTCACACTGTGCTTTCCACACATTTCTCTTTTCTTCCCCACTCATCCATGCATCAATTGTCTTGTTCTCTTTCAGAGTTGAGTGAACTTTAAAGTAAAACCGAAGTCTAATTTCAGATGTTCTCAGCCATTTGTCAGTCCTCCCCAAATTCACCTGACAACATTCACTGAATTAAATCTACCTCTGAGTTATATTTGTTTTCCATGGCATATTATAATGTAACTCATAAAAGTTGCCACAGGTCTGTTTGTTATGATTGAGGTGATTTATGACCGAACCCCCACCCCCCCTCCCCATTCTAGGCTTCTTGAAAATAAATTTGTGCTTAAACTGCTGAATTGAAAAGATTCCCGAATATATTACTTCTAACTAATGTGTATGTCAGTGGCGGACGCATGGTTATCAGTTGTGGCAAATGGCAATAAATTATTTAGTGCTCAGAAATTTAGCATATCACCCAGGTTGAGAGAAAACAGCTTTGAGCAGCATAATGTATGCTGAGATAAGATTTACCAGGAAGGCTTTGCTAATCAATCATCAACCTCTACCAATCAGAATAAACCAGCTTGGAATAATATGAAATCCATTCTGAACTGTATTCTCTGCTCCTTGTATTTTAAAGTGATGTTGAACTTCAAGCTTCAAGGTTTGTTCTCCTGGTTTAATTTGAGAATTCAGTGGACAACACTAGAAGAAAAATGGCAGTTAGTTTTTTTCAAATTATTGGTAACAATATTTACAATTCATTTACAAACAACAGACTGTATTTGATAATGGTGAAAGGCCATAATATAATCTCATGGTTACTGCCACTCTACAGATCAGTCTGAAAAAGCACTTCTGTTGTCTATACTTTTGTCTTATCTGTCTGTTTGCAGTTCCTATGAGTTCCAACTAACTCTGCTAATCCTGATAAGGGCATTCAGACACCTCGGGATGCTGCAGTGGTGACGCGTCCATAGTTGCAGGTGAGGTCCCACTGTATATATCAGCAATCTTCATAAAGCTTCATGTTTGTCATGTATACACAGTGGTTGCACTGATTCCATCACATTCTCTAGATGTTGCTCACTGTGCTCACTGCGATATTTAGCCCCATAGGTTTATTATTGCACCTAGTGGTCAAAAACGGGGACTGTAACAAGCGCCGATCAATAGAGGCCCATTAAGGCAATCGTGCTGCTCCATGCTCACTTTTTATTGCAAATTAGACTAGTTTGAAACTCTGCCGGTGCTAAAAACTTGTTTTATAGCAAATAATCGAAATTAAATCTAATACATTTCTACAAAGTGTAAGTTCAAACATGTGTATGTATGTACAGAACCATTTCTGTTGTAATATATATATATATATATATATATATATATATATATTTCAAAGGTTGGGAGTATGAAAGGGGGATTATGGAGTGGATAATATCTGCCA
>JAQQZX010000011.1:575574-577695 GCA_030068355.1 Notoglanidium maculatum | reverse complement strand
TCCATAGCTTTATTATTGCACCTAGTGGTCAAAAGTGGGAACTGCAACAAGACAAGTTTGAAGACTAGTTTGAAACTCTGCAGGTGCTAAAAACTCGTTTTATAGCAAATAATCGAAATTAAATCTAATATATTTACACAAAGTGTAAGTTCAGACAGTTGCATGTGATGTACAGAACCATTTCTGTTGTAAGTTATATATATTGCCAAGGTTGGGATTAGGAAGGGGTAATTATGGAGTGGATAATATCTGTATGTCAGAAATGCGTGTCTGCCATGATGAATTTGTTTCCCATGCAAAGGTGCAGAAATGTGTCTCCCTTTTCCAATGCCCACATTATTTGGGCTATTTTGGGTTTCAGGTCTTTTATGTGTTTTTATTTAAAATAAAGTTTTTGGAAATTTTGTCGAAACCTGGCAGAGAGAGAAATCTAAGTATGGGCCCACCAACCTGTCCTAGAGGTTTAAGGTTTAAGGGTTTAACCTGTCCTAAGAGGTTAAACTAAACAAATAGTGCAACACGACAATACCATGAAATGGTACACTCTATTTGTAAGTGTAATAATGAATTGCAGCATGGGTGTTTGAAAAGAATGAGAGTATGTGGAAAGCGGGGTGTGCAGGGTGGACAATGTGTTTATAGTGCTTGATGTTTGATGTGGTCATGAGTGAAAGTATTTATTATCAAAAATAGTTTCACTGAGAGAAGTGAATTTGAGAAATTCATATGCTGCTTATTCAGCATGTTGTGCTAAGTGCCTAGTTTATTCCATCCAAACAACTTAATACATTATTTACATCCCGTCAGCTTTTTCCAGTGCTGTATACTTACAGTACATTTCAGTAGTAGTTTATAGATCTCTCTTTCTGTGTGTATGTATGTTTAGTTTAGTATTCCAGCTGCATTTGTCTAGATGATTACATGATCTTGTGAGAAAGCACAAACGAGATGAGTGAATGGCTCTAAGTTTCTGGTTGTGTTGAATTGATGCACACACTGCTTGGAGGAATGAAATAGGCTAAGGATAATCATAAACATAATAACAGAGAGTATGATTAGGACAGAGGAAGAAAAGAAGTCTCTAAATAACAAAGGAAATTCAATGAATGCCAAAAATAACAGGAAATCAGCTTGTGCTTTGTGACCTTCTGCTAATCTCAGGGTGGATTCGCTAAGGTCCTTGGCTTAATCATAAGCCATGTGGAATACTGAAGAACGACAGAAAAAAGAGCACATTTTCTGGTCTAATTTTCCTTTTCTGCTGCGTTTAATGACATTGTTACTGTGGCAAATTGGTGTGGGAATTTATCTGTTTGTGTTTCTCTGTGGGTATTTTTATGCCGAATGTGCATATTTACTATAACACACACTATAACACACACATACACGTGTAAACTTGTGTGGGTGCATCCATGTCAATATTTGCATAAATCTCACTGATCTGTATCTGCACACATTTCTGCGTATGCCAGGATATCTCTTTTTGACTGTGGGGAAGAGAAAGCAGACAGCAACAAGCCAGAAGCAGTAAATCCCGACAGAAAGAAAGCCAAAACCAGGCTATCTTGAAGGACTGCAGCAAGAAACAATTTGCATAAGCTTCTCTTTCATCTGAGGGAGGCACAGCAGAAGTTTTAGGAGTTTTCAGCTTTTTTTATGTTTTCACCATTTGAATTATCAGAGAAATGTCCTGTTCTTGCACTGCTCTCTGTGATTTGAACTCTTTTCTATTTTCTATATGTCCTACCTTGTACACAGTTGTTTCCTGGGAAATTATGTCACTTTTTACCTGTCCTGCTAACTGTGCAAAAGGGATGTCTAGCTCTGGCCCAAGGGACTTGTTTTTATGAAATTGCCACTGCCTTTCATGGCACAGGTCACTTAGTTTAAATGAGGAGAGAATAGCCATTTGTCAGTAGGCTGCGGTATAACTGCATGGTTGCTGAAGTGGCTCATTAGAACCAGCCCTAGATTTTCAAAAGAAGGAAGCCTAATAGCATCTCACATGGACTTGGCCACTAATCGCCTAATTTATGGTGGAAAGTGTTTGGGCAATTTCTTGGCATAAGTCTTGTTAAATAATTCAGATTACATCAATGCTGGGACCCATTATAACTTATA
>JAQQZX010000011.1:563074-573074 GCA_030068355.1 Notoglanidium maculatum | reverse complement strand
CCTGCCATTAGGGAATACCGTTGCCATGGGTGTACTTGGTCTGTAATAATGTTTAGGTAGGTGGTACATGTCAACGTAACATCCACATGAATACAAGGACCCAAGATTTCCGAACGGAACATCACAGTTCACAGCATCAAACTGCCTCTGCCGACTTGCCTTCTTCCCACAGTGCATCCTGGTGCCATCTCTTCCCCAGGTAAGTGACTCACACACCCCGCTCTTCCACATGATGTAGAAGAAACGTGATTCATCAGACCAGATAGATAGATATTCAGAATTTATATAGCTGCTTTGTGGCATTGTCTGTTGTTAAAAGCACTATACAAATAAAATTGAACTGAAAATTGCTCAGATCCTCACAGTTACCCATTTTTCCTGCTTCCAGCAAATGAATCTCAGGAACCTTCATTTGATGCCTAATATATCCCGTGCTTTGACAGGTGCCACTGTAACGAGATAGTCAATGTTATTCACTTCACCTGGTTCAGTGGTTTTAATGTTATGCCTGAACAGTGTACTTTGACTATGCTTGGATTATTGCCAAAGTGTAATCAGTTGATTTGGTAACAGCAAGAACAGATAGACGGATTGATGCACCAATGATAATAATCTTAGTTAGGCAATAAATGGGCCAGGAGCTCCTGAACATGAATGTGTAACATCTCATTTCAGACATTTAACTTTGCTGTGACCTTAAACCTGTTTGGATCATTTCAAAATATAATCAGTTCATCTGCTGGTTCCAGGGATAAGTTTCTATAAATCCTACAAACAACTCACTCTTGCGATACCACACCAAGGAGAATCTCTGACAACCTGAAAACATAATACCAGAGGCATAATTAGCAACTTTGGCTTTGTGATATAAAATCAATGAATTGTTAATGTCACTTAAAGTTTGTTCCTTGAAGGAAATCTTGGCCTTTAAATATTTGCCTCTGAGTCTATGATCATTTGCTTAAGTTTTATGCTCATTCATGTATTCTGTTTCATATTCTTCATGACAGATTTTTACCCATGGCTGTTTTTTGAATTCCATGTGTTTTGGTATGGTGGGCCTTTGTGACAGAAAATACCAAGTTCAGAGGTGATAAGACTGTTAGCCGTAGGCCTGCTCCTATGTTATCACTTGCTTCTAGCTTATCTCCTCCCTCTCACTCTCTTTGCTCTTCACATAAGCTGGCCTCGCCATCCTGAGAATAAGCTGTGCAAACTTTCTGAAGTTATATGTCTGTTAGTGAAAAAGCTGATCTAAAGAGAATCCAAGCATGCGAATAAACAGTGAGATCCTGAAGGTCACACAAGTCCTCTGTCTACTGACTAAACTTTGCCGAATGTTTGACCACTTGGTGCCGTGACCTGGATGGCAAACACCTTTGTGGTGAGTTACAGTGTTTGTACACCTCTGTTAAAATTGAAGGTTTTTGTGAATGAAGCTAAAAATTAAACAAAGATAAATGATGTCAGAACTTTAGGTAAAAAGCTAAAATAACCTGGTTGCACACACTTCTTAATGGAGCATGTGACTGTGCTCAGAATTAACCAATCATCATCTCATTGTCAAAAAATATTGATCATGAGACATACAAAAAACCTTTTTGGATGCCAAAAAACAAGTCAGCTTATCACCCAAAGAACACCGTATCCATGGTGAAGCATGGTGGTGGCAGCATTATGCTATGGGACTGCTTCTCTTCAGCTGGCAATGGGGATCTAGTCAAGATATAGGAAATCATGGATAGCTTCAAATGCAAATCTATTTTGGCACAAAATCTGCAGGCCTCTGTAAGGCAGCTACAGATGAATAAAAATCTTCACCCTTTTGCACGATAACAACCCAAACCAATGGCCCCTTTTATTTTTCTTCATTTTTGTTGTTGCTGTCTTGTTACCTCATCACAACAACTGAAGGCCTAGATCCTGTGAATTTAGGGGCATATTCATGGAAGCATCCTAACTATTAAAGCAGCACCTTAGTTAAGGGAGGCACAGAAGTGTAGTAATATATGTTTGTGCAGGTGTTATAGCTCCCTCTTGTTTGAAGTGATTCACATTCTGCCTTGCTAAAATGCTCCAAAATTGCTATATGTACAGTAGGGTATTTGGAACAAAATGTTTTTATTGTCCTGTATAAAGTATGTGGAAATAGATAAATGTTCTCTATTGTGTGTGTCAAGGTTCTTCCTTCTCTCAGCCTCAATAAATCCTTCAACAAATGCCCCATGAGTATTATGGAAAAATTCCCTCACTACAGTCCTATGATCTTAGCTTTATTTCTCTGTGCATTCATCACCACTCTCTCCTTCTACTTATCTGCCAAAGCCCTGCAGGTTGTTGAAGACTTGAAACCCATCGGCTTGATAGCCTGGTACCAGCACCTCAAGTGCTGAAGCCAGCAATAATTTGAGTGCTCCCATTCTCTTGTCTGTATCATGAGTGTTGACAGGGTCACAGTGATGATCCTGTTAGCTTTTTTTCTGATTCAACCCAACTATCTGTGCAAATTGCTGAGAGCCTAGTCAGGAAAAGGCAGCAGCTTCAACACAGGCCTGCCAGATGGATGACAGTGTATCATGGAAGCCAAATCTGTGGTTCAGTTATTTTCAGAAGGCAAAAGCAAGCAGAGTCAGTACACATGTTATGCTCAGCAGATGTGTAGGCCAGAGAGAGGGAGGGAGAGAGAGAGAGAGAGAGAGAGCTTCATAGTGTAAAGACCTAAGGCAAAAAGAAAAGAAATCACACCATTTGCAGTCGTACACCACCCACAGTGCTGGCCTGCAGCTGGAGTCATTACATTTTCACTTGCCATGCTACAAAACTGCATATTCACATGTCTCTCCAAACATAATGCAAATAAGAAGTAGTATCATGAGCATTATCAGGTGCTACTTACATAATTTATGCTGATGTGATTATGAACAACACCTTAGGGATTTTGTTTCTGGCAAGTACTGGTTCACTCCCAGCACCAGACAAGCTCTGGAGTCCACACTTTGTTCCTGAGCACCAGATATTGTCTGTGCAGTGATGGATCCATGCTGTATGTTTAGGGTACTTTAGGCTTGGCTACCGTGTTCTGCACAGTTATACACTGCAACCCTGACCAGGAAAAAAAGCAGTTTCTGAAGATGAATGAATAAATGAGTTACACGTACATCTACTGTATCTGTCCAGTAATAACTATTACATGACCTTTAGTTTCAAATTATCAGACAGGCTAAGGGAAGGTAATTCAGTAAAAAAAAAAACAGTTACAAATAATCTGTTCTCTGAATATACTGAATATATAAAAATGTTTTTTTTGTTCGTTTTTTTTTTCTTTATGAGCAGAAAAGATGTTTTTGTGTTCTTGTCCAGTGTTCCACATTCCCCTGTTTAGTTGGAAACTGGTTAGGACGAAATAAAAGGATGGGTAATAATGTTCATTACACATGATTGTCTACTCTGCATATAGTAAACCTAGAGTATAAATACAAACAAATCACACATTGAGTGAAAAATTTTGTTCATTTTCCTTTTTATTTTTTTGTTCCTTGTAACATTTCCAATTCCTGTCAGAGAAATCCTGCACTAGCTTTAATGTTGCTGTAAAATGTATAAAGGAGTACTTTTTCCCAAAGGGGATTAAGATTATATGTAGCCTATCAATCTTTGTCAGCCACTAACAATTTCGGTCTCTTAAATAAGGCATAAAATGAGCTGGTTTAGTTGGTGCTCAAAATGTATTCCAAGTAATGTGAAAACAAGAGCTAAAACATCATTTAGATCTCATGAAATTGCCTGGGAGGCATGTGGAGGAAAACAGGTATTTTGAAAGAGATAGAGAGCAGCGCAAGAGATGGGGGGAGTGGGGGGGGGGGTGTAAAGATGGGTTTATTCAGATTAAATAAATAGCATTATGCTAAATAACAAACTTTAAGAGATATAAAACAAGCCTGACTTTTCTGACATCACATGATATCACAGTGAGCTCAAGTAAGGTTTTTCTTAAGGTCTTTCTTTTTTCTTTTCTTTCTTCCTGTCTTAGAATTGAGAGGCTCTCCTTTTTATTTCCTCTTTTCAATGAAAATGCATCTCCTTCCACTAAAAAGCCTGCAATAAAAGCTATGGCAATGAAACCAAAGACTACACCGAGCCGTAGTACATGCCGAACTGCCACAGCATATATCATGAAAGGAGAAAAACTATGATCACAGAAATGGGCAAGGGAGAGTTCAGCTATTATTCAGCTGATTGGAATTTAATATAAGCTAATCTTTTTTCATCTAATGAAAGCTGTGGTTAATTATGAAGGAGAGTGGCACAAAGATGAATCACTTTGCTGTCATTCTAATTTTAAGAACCATTTTGCATAGATGAAAGCCCTTACAATTTGTAGTTCTGTCGTTCTTGATAACTCCATATTGAACTGCATTAAAGGTTGTACAGTATCTGATGGAATAGAAGTTTCCTCTTGTACAAACGACCCCGCTTTACAATCACATATCATTGAGTTCATACAATATGTTTTGATTATAGACAGCAGATCTAATTTACAATATTAAAGCAATCATTTTAGCTGCAACCCTGTGGAATTCACATATGTTGCATCAATGTGCATCCACATCTGCGTAAGACTGCATAGCTTTGTGTCCGCATGCAAACTCAATCAGTAGCTCAATTATGGGACATTCAGAAGTGTGAGTTAGCGTAGCACCTTCTGGCTTTTTTCTGTAATTGCATCTCAGACTATCCTCTAGGAGGATCCATTAATCATGGTGAGCAATTCTCTGACATGAATCTCAACTTTCTCTGCTGCTGCCAAGGCGTGATTAGTGGCTAACCTCAGGGCATGCGCTGGCGCCCTGTCAAACTGCTGATATGCAGATGAGCTGTCAAGTATGAACTGAAGATAAATTTAGACACAATAGCACTTTTTTTTTAATCAAATTAACCACATTCATTGAATATTTATTCACACTTGGTTACTCCATGCTAACACCGGTAAGATGCTGTCAGACTTGACAATTGTATAAATGTATTTTTTAACAAAGTAACCACATTCAGTGAATATCTATTTACATGTTCGCATGGAATAACCAAAGCTGATTCAGAATTCTGCTGAATGAATTTCTTACTAATAACACCTAGCTTCAGGGATTACTGCTAGGAATTAATTTTTGGCTAATTTGGTTAATGTACTACAGTAAATATATAGCAACACAAATGAGATGGTTGGGTTTTTTTCTGGGTCCACAGTGTAGAGTGTGAATAATATATTAGATATATTTATATAAGTTGGAATATTTGCATCATGGCCATTCCCACGCTAATGCAATAGAAGACCATGTTCTATTTGCTGTTTTGATGAACTGAGTGGCCTGCACTGATCCTGTGCACCTCCGGCTGTGTAGACTGGTTGTACCAACACCAAAGCTTTCAGTTTTGTGTACCAAAGTACAAAAAAAAACAACAGAAATTTTGTATTTTGCAGATTACAGCTAGTCATTCTCAAAATTCACCCCTGTGGCACTTCTGTTGCCCAGTATTCAATGCATTATCACAAAGAACCACCTTCTCTGTCAAGAGAAAACAACTTGTGCTGCTTTTGGCAGCTACCACAGGTTTTGTTCTTCATCATGGGCATAGGAAAAAAACAGATAACCATTGTGTTTTTACTCACTGTGAATCCCTGCAAAGAGAAAATAGAAGTGTAACATAACTTCACTAAAAACTGTGACAAGCTACACAGGATATTTGTCGTTTCTGGCAAGTAGAGCACCAATGTTGAATTGCAAGATTGTATTGATTAATTATACCTGGGAGAGTGCCTGGTTAGGTGAAGACCAAAAATCCATATCCTTATCGCCACAACATTGGAAAGAATTTTTTTGGAAGGTCCTGTTATCAACCAGAGCAGCCAGAATATCTCTCTGGTATGAAGGCTGTTCCTCTTTCCTCCTCTAAAGATGAGATTAATAGGCATTTAGAAACCTGAGTATGTTAAGATATGAATTCCAGCTACACATTTCTTCGACGCTCAACAGCTTCTCTATCAGACAAAACAGCAGATGTCTGAATGAAATTAAATTGTAGATATGACTGGCTTCAGAACAAGCCCATTTATCATACTCAACAGCAATGACAAATCACTCGTTTTACCACAATTACCCTATTTTCTTTATGGTTAGTGTCTACCTGAACTTTGGCTAATGAACCTGCCAATTTTTACCACGCAAAACAGCTGCCCAGAAGCCTATTTTGCTCGGAGAGGTGAGGATCACAAATAGTTGACATTGATATTATTGTTTCTGTGTTCTCATAAGATATGGTCTCGATTCAGAATGGCATATGTTCTGTGAAAACATTTCTTGGCACCATCAAGTCAATTTGGCTCATTTACTGTAATGTTGCCTTCTAAAATCATCCCAACTCAATTGGCAACTAAAAGTACAATTCAGGCTCAATAGCAATTTAACTAATAGCAACACTTGTTCTATTTCACCAAGTTCTTTTTTGTATTCGAAGTCCAATACACTGCTTCTACCTGCTTGGCATCCTCAACCAGGCAGAATAAATTATTTGGAAGGCTGAAATGAATTGTTTAATTTCTTTTCTAGCTTCAGGCATTTTGGCATACATTTTAAGTGTTTCCGAGCCTGATGAGGTTTTTGTTTTTGCAAATGCTAAGTCATGCTGAATTTCAAATACAGAATTTTCTCAGAAATACCTCCAAACAATGCCCCACTGTGCCCTACAAAGACCTTTTATCCGGCTATGAGGCTAGCTACTTTCGTAAATAAGCTTCTCAGAAGAAAAACCCTCAACAATACAAAAATTAACAGTAATGAACAAACACTCAGACTTAAAACACGTGAGGGCAACCAAGAAACCCTTCAAGAAGAGTCCAATTCCAGGCTTGTACCATGTTTCCTCTGTTTCTGTAATAGATGGCCATGGATACCTATTTCTTCCTGATTCCTTTGTGTCTGCTAAGCATATTCCTTACCATCTGATGCACAAACAATATCAAGCCAAACACCAGTGATCTGGAAATCTAATCATATCTGTGCGGATGAATTAAACTGTCTAACAGAACATATGGTAGAATATTGGGTGAATGCTATGCAATTGTTCAACATATAGCTTTATATTTTATATAACTACTGCAAACCATGACTGTGGAAGAGGAGACTATCTTCTCTACTAATAAAAAATGTTCCTATATGCCTATAGGAACAACAAATCTTTTAAATTTGTCAAGTACAATAGCACACAAAATTTCTTTCCATTGTATTCTAAAGTAAGCAACAGTATGGCACAACAGTGGAGAATGTTTCTGAGCATAAGGCTTTAAACAAATAATAACAATAATACTGATGGATGACTCTGTATTGTATATCACATCTTAGCATTCTCTTGGTAACTCTCTTGGTAATAATGATGGCTGGTAGCTTAAATTTTACAGGTAATATTTTGCTGAAATATTTAAGCTAAAGCTTTTTCATTTTTACTTTCCAAACCACTATGACTTAATTAAAGATATTAACAGAGTGATTTGTGTAATCTTTTAATGCAAACATCAATATTAACAGTAGTTTACTCTTCTGTGGTCATACAGTATCTGAATGATGATGATACTGATAATGAATTTGGGCATTTTTTCAAGTCCTATTACTGAACTTTGGTTTGCATTTGATGTAATGAATAAATATGCTACAAATAAATTTTTAAAACTCTTTCATTGAGGATGCAAGTAAAAACCTAAACCAATGAAATATGTCCTAATTCCCTTATATCAAAATTTGTTGTTTTTTTAAATGTGCTTTAGAAATAAACATGACTTGACTTACTAGGACTTAATATACCACAATGTTGTAAAAATGGTAATCTTACGAGAAGGAATACAAATAAAGCATGCTTCAGCATGATAATGAGCTGCAAAGTATGTGAGCCTGTGGAGATATTGGCATTTCCTTTAACAGCAAACCCTTTGGAGATATCTGCATTTCATGGCTCAACATTCAACCTGTGGAAGGTAAGGTAAGCCAGGTAAGCCATTAGCTAGCTGTGTAAGCTAGACTGGTGCTAGCCAGATGTTAGGTATTTACAGTATGATTGATGTTTGATGTTTTGATCACTTGTTTCATTAAATATAGCTACTGGCGCATACACACAGGAGGAGACTAGCAACAATGTGGTGAACAGAGACCACGCAATATCAATGAAATGATTCCAGGTGAAACAATAGTTGATGGCATAAAGTGGGTGGGTTCTGAGTTAAACTAATCTAAACTTTGAGATGATGAGATTGAGGCGACTAGCAATGGGAGCAAAGTATAACTAACCAATAAATATACAGGAGTGTAACCAGAGTCTTGGATGTCCACTTGCGACCAACTTTCAGTTACAAATTTATGGGTGACAAGCAAATAGTTTGCTGTGTGTATGCCCCTTAAGTGCTCCTACAGCCTACAGGTAATTCTCAGGACAACATCAAAGGGGTATCTTTGTTAGATAGCTAGAAACATGTAAGAATTAAACCTTCCCAGAATCCAATCTGTTGTTTTTGTTTTGAAAGCATATGAGGGATACTCTGCTAGCGCTCCATGCAGCAAAACCTCCGCAAATGAACTGTTAGTGATCCTTTTGAAACCCATCATGAATTTTTTCTTCATCCATGTGTCATACGTGGAAGCTTTGAACAAAATGTGCCTCGTCTTTTCTTTCATTCGCAGCTGCGTGCGCGACGGCCGAGGCTGGTTTGAGTCTGTTACACACAGAATAACTATATGAGAAGGGAATGGACCGGTCAAAAGAATTGAAAATAAAGATAGGCTACTTTAAAAAAATGTCACACTACAGTTTAAGATCTAAGGCCAAGGATGTCACCGGATTGTTGCAGATTGTTTTTGGAATATTGATGGTATTGAAAACAGTGACTTGCTACTTGCCGTAGAGGATTCTGGGATGTGTGAGCTGGCCCTTTTAGCATGAAACTACCACCCCCAACAGCAAGTGGCCAGATTAGCTATCCAGCTAACATTGTCTTTATTTATTAAATAAAAAAAGACTACTAGAACTGAATTAGAAAATTTTGCATTAGTTGTCAGTTATAGATGTAATTTTTTGAAGTAAATTTTCACCAGAGGACATGTTTATTTGAGTAATTTTCTTTTACCACTTTTACTTTTAATCACGTCAGTGTGTTTTGACTCTTTCCACAACTCAATGAAAACTTACACAATGTAGAAATTATAATGATAATAATAATATTTTAAAAATCCCAATATATCTAAATGAATCCTACTTTATAAACATGGATAGGCTACCAGTTCGCTGGCTGAATTTCAAACCCCCTTCTGCGGTCCATGTAGTCCACTACTTAGTGTGCAACATGTATTATTTAATGTACTAAACAGTGTAGCCATACACGGAGCAGAAAGCCGTTTGGGATTTAGCTTCGTGATATGTGACTGAAGAAGCCCTCCTCGCGCAGATTTTTTTCCCGCCAGCACCAATGTGCGCGCGCCGGGAGAAGGGGGCGGGAAGGTTGGTTTGAGAGACGCAGGCTCGCGACGCTAACGGCTTTCTCTCCCCTCCTCACTGCAGCCCACTCACCTCAGCGTCTTTAGCAAATACTCACTTCACTGGAAGTAAAATCAAAAATTTGTCTGGAAACGAAACGATTTGCGCGGAAGTGGGAAAAGAGAGAGAGTGAGACTCGCTGTCAGGTGCGTCAAAGCTGAAGAAAAGTCCGAAGTAGGTCGAAAAATCAGAAGAAGAAGAAGAAGCAGAAGAAGCGACGTTTATCTGTACTGAGGTAATTTTTCCTCTCATATAGAACGTTAATGACACTTGTCTCAGAATGTCTTTCTGAGGTAAAAAACATAATCCTTAAAACGTTAAAGGGAAATAGCGTAATGTTTCATTCATGAGAAAGGACGTGTGTGTGTGTGTGTGTGTGTGTGTGTGTGTGTGTGTGTGTGTGTGTGTGTGTGTGTGTGTGTGTGTGTGT
>JAQQZX010000011.1:528021-544403 GCA_030068355.1 Notoglanidium maculatum | reverse complement strand
GTTTTCATTAGTGTATAATTACCTGTAACTATGAATCATTGTGTTTTTGTAAGCTTAGAATGAGCCCTTTATATCTACATAGGAAGCGGGTCCACCTCTACAGAGCCGCCATGTTGCGCCCAACGGACAAACCTCTAGAGAGTTCCTTCTGTGTTTTGTATTCTTATAAGAGGCAGATGAATCTAGAAGGAAGCACCAAAGAATGACGTATAAGAAGAAAGGAAGACAAGGAAAAAGAAAGAAGAGGGAACGCAAGGGAGCGTGAATGTAAGTACTTGGAGGTACGCTACGGGCACGTGATGGCCACCGTACACTCTAATACACGCTTGGAAAGGGAGGGATAAGGGATGGGTAGTTGAATCCTACATAGAGGACCTTTAAAACTACAGGATGTTTGGTAGACCATTTCATTATGTTGGTTGTTTTGCCTTCTACACTGTACTGATTATAAGTAATACACATTCATGGAGAATTCAAGGCTGTGTCCATACTGCATTCTGCACACTAATGAGGATGCCTAAATATTACAGACATCATTAATGAACTAATACACTACTTAGCACAATAAGTTATTGTTAAATCTGCCACGGTTATAGAGATATGTTATTGTACGCATAAACTTGTCTCTTTTAACAGCCTGTCTTTTAGCTGGCAAGCTAATATTAGCCAGTTAGCTTGTGAACATCATGATGCTGCGCGTATAGTGAATCACCAATGCAGCCCTCACATGGCCATTATAACTGTTCGTTCTGTGAGATCAGAACAATGCTGATAGTAACAGGCTAGCCATCTGAATCTAGCGTGTTAGCTGCTTGTGGTGGTCTGTGCAGGGTGTATACGAGCTGTCTGTAGGGCTTTGTGTGACGGTTATTAGGAGCTCATCTGGCTCAAAGGCAATAAAAAAAGTCCTTTGTGTTAAGTTGTATGAGAAATTTGGGATGGAATTTTTGCATAGTTTTTAGGAGTGAAGATGCAGCGGTCCTGAGCCGGTGTCCTACTCCTGGTTGGAGTCATCACTTGGAACATCACTTGCTCCTGTTAAATACGGCACCATATAAACTGCCTCAGCATTCACGTAGAACTGTGATGATGCCGTTGGACAGCTGTTGACATGAGCGGTTCTGCTGCAATGGCGTAGGGCTCGAATCACCACGAACAGTCTTGCACTCTAAACTTGACCCTAGTATTAAGTGCATTAGTTGTAATTGCACTATACAGTGTGACCCGAATGAGGATGGGTTCCCTTTTGAGTCTGGTTCCTCTCAAGGTTTCTTCCTTTTGCCGTCTCAGGGAGTTTTTACATGATACAAGTGCTACCGAGTGTGAAGGCCAACATGTTCTTCCTCCGCAACGCATGAAGCCACTTAGTGTCTTTTCAACCTGTTGCTCATGCTGCGTCACAGGGTAGCATTGGGTAGAGGAACGAACTGCTTGCCCTATCCCGCATACTTGAGCTCACAGATGCCTACGGCTGGCGAGTGCCACTGGGATTGACAAGGGAGAGAGAATAACTCTATCCCTCCTGCCCTGAGAGCACAGCCAATTTTGCTGCCTTGGTGTCTAGCCATCCTGGTGATATTTACCACCTCTGCTGTGTAGGAGAGATGAAACAGAGCCACCTGGCAGTAATTTTCATGGAAAAACAAAATCTAAAGCTCAAAGTAATAAAAAGCCTGGGCAGGCACTTGGGTGACATTTGATGCATGGTGCACAAAATCCAAAGCACCTCAAACGAATGATGGACAGCAGCTGTAATTATCAGTGAAACTATCACACTATGCCTAAAGAATTTACAGAGACTGTCTATTCTAGCATGTCTGTCTCTCTTTATGGACAAGAATATGTGTGGCCTTTTTTATGGGCATAATTAAGTGTTCTCTTCTGCTCTGGTAGAAATATCAGAGCAGGAAGTGACCCCAAACCTGTAGGTATGAATGGAAGTGTCTGATATGAGAACAGAAACCTAGAGCCAAATTGTAGCTGATGCCAAGCTGGTGAGTGAGCTGCTGTCCAAGGTTTAGTTTTGAATCACAGTATAGGCAAAGCTGGAATTTTAATGTTGGAATAATAATATTAATAGAACTAAACCATTTTACAGAACAGTTTTGCTTGCTTCTCTTCACCAAGCCGTATTCACTGACCCAAGACCTTGACATTCATGGGTATTTCAGTTTATATTCACATATCGGTATGGGGGAAAAGTGTGATCCTTTTGATTGTAACCGTGGTTGGTTGAGTTTACACAGAATTGTGCAAAAAGACAAAAACACTGAGTGAGAGGCAGTTCTGTGGGTGGAAATGCCTTGTTGAGAAAAGATGTCAGAGGAAAATTGCCAGATTGGCTTGAACTGCCAGGAAGGATATAGTAACTCATATAATCGCTCTACAACTGTGGTGAACATAAAAGCATCTCAAGCACAAAACATCTAACGATGAGGTGGATGGGATATAACAGCAGAAAACAACATTAGGTTCCACCCCTGTTAGCCAAGAACCGGAATCGAAGGCTGTCATGGGCACGGACTCACCCAATCTGGACAGCTGAAATATCAGAAAACATAATCTTTTTTCCAGTCTTCAACTGTTCAGTTTCAGTAAGTCTGTGCTTTTCTGCTCACCATGGTTGTGAAGAGTGCTTGTTTACGTCACTATAGACTTCAAAGCAGTCTGGTTATTCTTCTCCGGTCTCTCATCACCACGGCTTGTCAAGCTGCAGATCCTCTGCTCCTAGGATGTTTTTTGGTTGCACCATTCTGTAAACTCTACAGACTGTTGTGTGTGAAAATCCCAGGAGATCAGCAATTTCTGAAATACTCAAACCAGCCCATCTGGCACCAACAACCATGCCACGGTCACAGTGATCACACTTTTCACCATTCTGATGTGTGATGTGAACATCAGCTGAAGCTCTTGACCTGTATCTACATGATCTGTATCTGCATTGTGCTGCTGCCACATGACTGCCTGATTAGATAGTGGACGATGAATGTAAGTATCATATTATATATGATATAAGCTGGTTAGCTACTTAATTGTATTAATACAGAATAAGAGAACCAAATTAGTATATTAACGTGTAGCCAAAGTCCTATTTAAAAGGAGTTTTAAAGCAGTTTGCAGTTCATGGTTTGTATTGTCTCAGTATGCGAGATCTCTGCGCGTTTGGTCGGGGTGATATAATGATATAATATCGATATTGTGATACATTATGTCCCAATACCCTTTGCTAAGATATTGTGGATATTGTGATATGTTTATTTTGAATTGTTTCGTATTTTTCTTAAATAATTACAAACTGATTTTTCTGAAAGCCTGCCGAGTGCCCCAAGCGTACAGTTCATTTATTTCATGTGCTGCCAATACGTGACTTATCTATACCTATTTATACTTCTCTATTATGGCTTATCTATCCATTCAGGCTTAATAAATTCAGGGAGCCACTTATTTAGTCTGTGAGTGATGCCATGCTATTAGCTCAGGTTAATGGCTAATGATACAGAATTAGGCTTAATGTATCAATCTGATATATAAGACAAAGGTTATATGGAGCGTATTTGGACTGTTCTGGTGTATGCATTTACGCTGTGTGTAATACAGCACAGAGAAGTCGACACTTAGAGCAGTAAAATAAACTTGATCGCAAGTTGAAGCCCATGTGAAACCTCTGTAGTAGGTACATTATTGCTTCTATTGCTTGGTTCCTTATAACTGAGAACACAGAATCCCTTTAAGGAAGTTCAGGTTTAAATCCTAGATCTTGAAAGGAAATCTCATCACTGTGCCCAGCCGAAACACAAACGCTGCACTGGATTAGTGTCACAGTTGACCGAGCAGGTAGAAGACCTATGGGGATCCAATTAAGCTTTGTGGATTGGACTGGCTAAAAATGCAATATGCTGCGGAAGTGGTGAGGATGGGAACAGCGCATTTCCCACTTTAAGATTGTACTCTTAAAGGAGAAACTCTTAAAGTTTTTAAAAAAGAGTGATTTGTCAGGAACAGATTAACGTCCCTGAAAAGAACGCCGCTGTCTTGTATGGGATGGGAAATGAGGTTTTAAAACTTAAACAAATCAAGAACCACTACAAATACGAAGGCTTTCAAATGATGTGTGTTGCTGTGTCAACTGTTCCTGGGTAGGGCTTTAAATAAATAAGAACCTTTATTTGCCATTAAGATGAACTGATGTTCAATTATTTAATCTCTACCATTCTAGTGCTTCTCCTGAGGCCATGTGTATTTATCAGGTTTTAATTAACCAGGTGCTCACTGGATTTCCTTATTTCACATGCTTCCTGGACTTCCTGAGCGCTTTCACTTTCTGTCGCAGGAAATGGAGAATGTTTTGAGTTCATTAAGGTGAAAAAAAATCATCTGTCATTTCTGCTTAGCAAACATCAGCCAAGGTTATAGTTAACATCAACTTTCAGTTTTTGTCTGAAAGCGAAAAAAGGATGAAAACTTTGAGCTTGAAACGATTAAATAGGATCGTATAGATGGGATTAAATCGCAACAAAGTGCCAAATCTAATACTTTACAAATAATGTTTATGGGGATAATAACTAGGAAGTGATTAAATACAGTGGGATGTTATTTTTTTTGCTCTCCTGCACCTAGTCGGAGATCAGATGCGTTGAAACACCGAGCAGCAGATCGATGGTAAAAATGGCATGTGACCATACGATCACTTTGTAAAAAGATTAGATTAAAAGTGTACAGTTTTACTACAGAACGATCTAAAAAAAATCCACCATCAAGCTGAGTTTTCCCGATTGCTGCAGCAGAAATGGTGGAAATCTTCTATTATTTTTTTGGGCTGTTGATTAAATTGTTTCCATTAAAAGGTGAATTTGCAAGCAGGGAAAAAATCAACTGAGATTGAGATGCCTTTTAATTTTCACTGAGTTTTTATTAATTGCTTAAGCTGCATTATTTGAATGATAACTACGGATGTTTGTTGTAAGAATTGCAGCAAACTAGTGTGACGAAATGTAGGAGTAAAATTTCCTTCTTGCCTGACCTGTTTTATTTGTCGTTCCCTAGAGTTGTATTATGGTCTGCTTATAATTTCATACTGCACATGCTGGGAGCTGAGGTCTTTAATACAGTCTGAATGGAGATATTCACATTAATTTTTTACTCTCAGTTTATTATAGTCTGCTTGGCAGGGAAAAAAAATGTTTTTTATGGCAGCCCAGTGAGATGTACATCCCATGAGCAGCTGTTGATCCAGCTTTGCATTAAGAAGTTGGGGTGAAAATGATGATTGCTGGTATGCTGAATTATCAGGCTTAACAAATTTGCACCATTTATGATTGTCTATCTTCATCAAAATTGATGCGCTAACAGAAAGCACATTCAGATGGTGTCTCTGGAGCCAACCCTGGTGCCAGTTTGTCCATGTGGAACAGCAAGCTTCTCGCACGGCTGCTGAGAGCATGTGTTCTGCAAATGCTAATGTGTTGCTTTCTGCATGCCAGGCGGTTGTCAACAACGCAGCCACCAATAAATCATAAAATAGCTTCTATCACTCCACTGGCTTGCTCACTCTTGGCATCATCTCTTCCCTCTGCAGGCTTTCTGGATTCAGAGTGACATGGCCGGGGCTCCCAACAAGCTTACCGTTCTTGTTTCGTGCGTATGGATATTCCTGATGCTCCTCGAACCCAGCCTTCAGAATGGGTAAGATAAGTAACGACAACTCACCGAACTCCATATCTCCGACTCTACAGATATTTTACCCTAATTAATAAGCTTCTGTTACAGCACCAGGGCTTTGACAATCTGTGAAATCTCATTTGCACCAGCTGCAGCTGGGGTTTAAATTGCTTGTGCAAAACTGCCACCAAAATTGATTTTTTTTTTTTTTTTTTTTAATGAAAGAGAAAACTGCATTAGTTTGAAGTGTAACTCTATGAACTTTGAAACAGAGTCAAGAAACATGAAGGATTTCCAGTTGGGGTGTTAGGGTGTGTGTAGCAGTCAGCTTTCGGTATATAAGCCACTCTTTTTTATGACATATTTCAGGATAGAGGATTTTGGAAGATCTAGAGGTTTAGAGGTCATGATTTCTTTCCCAACTTGCAGTAAGCTTCGTTCCGTGACCTGTGGATTTAATCACTAGCGCTCAGAGACAATAGCACGCAATTCACACTAGCTAGCAACAGAGCAGCAGGCGAGCGTTCGCACGCACAACACGGAACCATGACTTCAGCAACAAGCAACACGTGTTTCCCTAATTTATGCAAATTAGGCATGATGAGGTCCAACAACAAATTCAAATGATTGCCTGGAATCAGTCCTCTTTGGACCAATCATAAGGTATGACATTTTTTCAATTCCACGCCTACATCACCATCCTACATCAATTAGTTTCTAAGTACTGCTTAGCTCAAAGAAAAGTAAAAACCCTTATAGCCATGGTTTCACCATATCTTATCATATATGACAACTTATGAATTATATATTTATATATATACAGAGAGATGTTACCAAGAAAAATAAAGCTTGGAAAGAAGTAGCAGGGATCATTGGTGTCCCTGGGGAGTGTTTATAACTAGGACAGTTAGCATGTGTTGCTAGTTTGTCTAGCAGCTAATGCCACGCCTGGATTGTAACATTTTTTTCACTGATACACGCATTATTTAATATGTATTTAACTAGTTAGAAGAGCTTATTTAGATATATAGGCATGTGCTGGTGCCTCTGCTGAGTGTACGAAGCTAGCACAGATAGCATATGTTGCTAGTCTACTAGCAAAGCTGATATGACGTCTGGGACGTAGCATACATCAAACAACCAATTTTCACCTTTTATTTACACTTAAAGTATTAGAATTCATTTTAAATATATTTTAAACAAAAGTAAACTACATGCAGTGGTAAATCACGTGCTGTACGTTTTTGGCTGTTGTCATTTCTCGTTTGGACTGAAAACCCGGCCGCAAGAGACAACTGTAGCTCTCGCTACACACCCGTATGAGACAAACTACATGAGAGGCTTGCTGTTCGCTAGTGTGAACGCACGGTAAATCCTACACAAACCGGTTTCAGTTCACTTTAGATAGAAATTTAAATATGGCAGTTTCAGAATCTGCTGATTTTCTTGTCGGCACTTCACAGGATGTGCCGTGAGTAACTGCTGCTGTAACTTGGCACGTATGGTCCAGCATACGCAACAGTTCTCTTTATCTCAGACCTCTTATAGCGCCATTACATACAGTATCTTCCATAAAAGTGCATTCATTTGAATCTGAATGCTAGTCTATTAGCTAGAAAGGCAGAAAGAGGATGAAAAAGGAGCTGACAAGAGGAATGATAAAAAGATAAGGACTCCTTCTTTTCTGTGCTCTACACAGGTAATATTCATGATGTGGTTAAACTACGTTACGCCATGTTAACAGACATGACACATTGAGTTTTATTCTGTATCACATAACAGAACAGTTTTCCTTCACACCTTTTATTTCATTTTCAAATGAGCTGCTACTGAAAAAAAAAATGCTGTATGAGAAAGGTGCCGTATTCTGTTGTCACTCGGGTAACTGTGGTAATGAGCGATTTATTTTCTGAAAGTTGAAAACAAGAAAAGTTTCAATATTGGATTGATCTTGATAAACATGTTGTGTTTGTGTTCAGTTTGTAAATAATTCACTTACAAACACGGGCTCACTATTCCCTTGGAATTATAATTGCTAAGATTAACATAACAACAGCCAAAAAAGAAAAAGGATAACCAAGACGATTAAAAAAGGGGGCTTAAGGTTAGTCCTTATGAAATATATTTTTACAACAACAAAATGTTGTTCATTAAGCTGACCCATTTCTTCAATTATCTCAGAAAGAGCTCCACTCCAGTCTGAAAGAGTGCATCAGAGTGGCTCCGGAGAAAAGCCAAGGGAGCAAAACTGGTTGGGCTTTCTGGGAGGGAGGGGCATACGCTCTCACCCTTGTCAATCACAGCGACACTAGCCAATCATTGGCGGTATGTGAGGTCATGCATGTGGAAGAGGGTCGAAAGCGCTTTCCTCTGAGGGTGTTATACTGCCCTTTGAGCACGATGCGCCTGGCTGGCTTCACGTGGTAACCTTCATCCTCCTCAGGAGGTAGTTGTTGTATGGTAGTGAAAAACTAGCTGGAGGGTGAGCAAATTGGGGATAAAATGTTAAAAGGTTAAAAAATCCCCCCGAAAAATAAAAAATAGTTCATCAACTTTTCTCCTGATCCTTCCGCCTTCTGCTGCTGAGCTCCTTTCAAAGCAAGTTTAATTTCAACCTCTTCAGACACGCATGAGTGTAGCGCAATTTTTAAAATTATTTTCCCTTAATGCAGTTATGTGCAAATGTCCTGAAAACAGGGGTAAGCAAATGTGGAGGATTTGCTACAAGGCAGATGGCATTAAGGTTAGTCCTGCTTTGTTTGTGAAGAAAAACATGTTCCACCTTGGCTTGGAGGAGATAAGACATAATTAATGTTTTTTTGGATGTCATCGTGTTTCTCTCTGTAAATTGGATCATGTGTTCCATACATTAAAAACATAATGAAGTGTGAGTGCTAGCCCTCTTCAGTGTCCTCCCTCCCACCACCGCATCTCCATCACCACCAGCTGACATTTCAAAGATGCTGAGAGAGATGAGATAATAACAACCTTCACCACAAATCCCTTCATCCTTCACGCCGTATCCTTGGCATTCCAGGCTTCAAAGGTACTGGCATTAAAGCCTCAGGAGCCGTGCTCCTGTGTGGGTACATCGTCCAAACGTGTCTAAATGACTACTGACACTTCCTCATTGATTGTGGAGCAATGGAATTAATGTTTTCTGGGGGCAAGAAAGAAAAAAACACACTTGGCGCACCGTGCATGCTAACAGGGTGACCTCAATCACTCCGAAGACAAAGAAGGCTGACTCGTGCATGCCGACCCTGCCAAGTACCTCGTCTCTGCCACGAAGAATCATGAGGCTTCACCTTCGTGCTGCTTCTTTCTTCATTTTGTGTTTAATCAAGATACCTTTTACATAGAGTGGATATTTAGCTCACATCTCGAAGCACGAGCAGAAAACATTTCCCATTACTAAAACAACAGAAGTATCCACTAGTCCTGCCTGCTTTTCTGTGTCCACTTACATCACCACTCGCTTTCAAATCAGCATCTCTACAACGCAGGCAGGAGAATTTGCTAATGGATAAAGTTGTCCCGAGACAAATCCCCTGTATTAGTCATTACAATCTCTCAGGGAACTCTCGCTTGCCAACATCACAGCTTGATTAAACAATTCTCTTCTACAATCCATCTTTTACATATGAATACACCTGCATACCAGAGAGTAGCTGATACCGCAACACCCCCCCCCCCCCACACACACACACACACACACAAACCACTCATTATCTCCACCCTTTGAAGCACAATCTCAGGTTAATGAGCACAGACATCTTGAGCCTCTTCCGTTGTCTGTTTTGTTTGGGCTCAGTCTCAGCACCCCTGGCTAAAGTGACAAAAAATCAATGGAGACGAGTGGGAGAGTGCCCCTCCACTCCTGCCATCCTGTCATATAGATTGCTCATTGACTTCTCTCCTTTACTACCCCTCCACTACTACTCCTAGTCCCAGGTATCAGTGGCATGATGACCTAGGCAACAAATAGCAGTCTCTTGACAGTCAGCACAATGATGTCATGTTTTATGGGTTACAGGGTTGCCAGGTGCTCAGTGATTATCATCTCTAGTTTTATAACCAATCAGGGGTCTCAATAGTGTCTTATTACACGCATCTATGAACATATATGATATAGGTGTGGTGAAGGGTGAAAGCAATAACCAGATGTTAAGAATATTATGAGAACAGCCTACACTAGGCTTGTTTGATATCGATTTAAGGAGAGTAGGGGAGGGGGGGGGTGTACTAATATAATGAGCTGTGCAGTCGGGAACTGCCTACCGGCAGAGACAATCTCTGGAAAGAGGATTTATAGGTAATTCTCTAGTAATGCAGAGTAAACAGTTAATAAAACATAACAGTAAAACATAAACATTAATATGTTTCAGTTTTAAAACGGCATGTTAAAATGTAAACGATGTCTTTCCAGACGAGCATTTCAGCGCTTAAATAATCTCCATCCATACCAACACACACATCGCATGACCATTCACATTCACTGGGCATGCGTGCCGGTATAAACAGGAAGCAGGTTGTGTAGTCAGCAGTTGGTTGCTTAGTTGCAGAACCCTTAAATAACAACTTGCCTCCTGCACAACAAATTTAACTTCACAACAGCTGCTAGCAAACTAGCAAACTTCACAACCCTTGCTGCGTTCACCATGGGTAGTCGAGTCTGATGCAGTTTGTTTACTTTCGGAAAAGGGTCACGTGATAGGAGCATGACGAATCAAAGAAGGACACGTAGTGACCGATAAGACCCAATCAGGAAGCGAACGTGGGTGTTTGCGTCATCATTTCCAAAAGCCTCAGCTTCTGCCCGTCCACGCTAAAATGTTTTCAAACTGCCAGGCGTGAACGCAGCAAATGTGATGCTTTTTAATACTAAAACAGTTTCCACTGAAAATCAAAAGTGTGGCGTACCTAATAAATAGGAGTGTACGAAACAAAACACCACGGTCACGATTCAACTCGACTCACAATACTGGATTCATGAGTCGATTGAATTCAACTCGGTTCTCTGAATAATTAGAACAGTATTTGAATGAAGAAAAATTACTGAAAAGACTGCTTTTTTATGAATAATGAACAATGCAAAGTGCATTTTTGTCTGTATGAAACTAAAATAATAATTTTAACTAAATAAAAAAATGAACAAAGAGGCTTAATATTGTAAACAACATGTCCTACAGGTTAATGAAGGTTTCACCATAAAGGGTGGCAGGTGTGGTAGTATAATATAATATAATACAATATAATCAGAGTAAACATCGCTAGATACTGTGGAAATACAGCATTACTGTGATTTCAAATACGTCATTTCCACCTCTATCACGATTATGTTGTGATACATGACCCCTCTGCAGAGATCACCATGTTGTAATCAGTATCAGCTCTATTTTTGAGACAGAAGCCACAGCAGCACTATGTTCACTAGCTAAGTAATAGCACTGTCGACTTCAGACCCCCTAATTCGCTAATAATTCCAGTGGGCAGCTTGGTGAGCGGGGTCTGATTACGCTCTCCCCTGGCGCTACAGGGGGCAGACTGCAGGCCAAATACTGAGAACTCGATATGAAAAACTCATATGGCCATGCAATTTCAGAGCTCTTCCACGAGCACATTAAACAAGACCGAGTCAGACTCCAATTTCTTTTCCCACCATATCAGAAAATCAAAAAGGGATGGAAAAATTCTTCAGTGTCTAATTCTATCAACAACGTAGGCTATATTTATCATGCAAATGATGCTTTTTAATTTCAATACATTATTAAAATAGTGTTTCATTCATTGTACATATCCTCCTAAGCTCTCTCAGAGCTTTGTAAATGTTCAGCGGAGCCAAGGAGGGCCTGTCATGATTGAAATTTCAGCTTCGGATGTTTTAATCCTCCCTACTGATTTGCCTGTTAATTGCACCAAGGGAAAATCACAAGTTTTTAGAACAGTCACTCTGTTTAAAGTACGTTTTAATTCTAGTCCCTTTTCGCTTCTCCAGTCGACTCTGACAAGGTTGGGGTTTTTTTTTTTCCTGCAAACTGTCAGGACGCTTTGAAAGAACAGCAACTTTATATGTGGTCCTAGCTGCTGTTGCGTCTCAGAACAGATCAATAGTCTGTTCTTTGTTCTCCAGCCAACCAGTTATTATAATATCAGTTAGAGGTGTGCTCATAAATCTGCCATGATGAATAAAACATCTTGCAGCTCATGATTTTAAAACCTGGAAGAGTCGTCAAGTGATAATGACAAATTCAGTGTGCTGTAAGTCAAGAAAACCTCATTTAAAAAGACATTGTAGTGAACAGAAATACATCTCAGTGTGCATCAGCAAGATGCATTATGTCCACAGAATGGATGTTTTTTGTATTTAGCACCATTCGGTGTGAAAACCTCTCGAGGCCAGCCTGTTTGGGATCAACAACTATGTCACAGTTAATGCAAATATATAATATGCAACACAAATATAAGAGGAGTGTGCAAAGTAAAAAATTAACACACAACAGATCTTGCTGTTAGACGAAAATAGCGCACACTGTGGGGTGCGATGCATACGGCACAGCGGAGTGCTGCTGTCCCCTGAAGTGGGGTCTGAAGACTCGTTTCTGGGTGCTCTTCTCTGCAGCAGCACAGCTGGTGTACTGTGTTGAGCTGCAGTAGGTGAGCATGATCTCAGTACTTGTCTCCAACAGCGAGGGTGGTGTATATATATATATAGCTATATCCAGGAGGGCTACTAATTTTTAGCAGTTCTAACTTCGGATCAAAGATGCTGGCTGTTCATTTGGTTTGACCAAAACTCGATTAGTTTAGCCTGTTGGGCTGCTTCCTGGCCACGGCTCTAGATCGTCATCAATTAACTAGACCTCATCTAAGGCTAAACAGTTTTTGGAGCATCACTTGAACATTTTTTAAGTTCAGCAACCATAACCTGCTGTGAGCTGCACTGGGACAGAGCTTATTACAGCCACAGTAGCTTGGGCTGTCAATATGTACCATAACACTTAAGGGTTTTAGAATCATTAACATTAGCCAAGCTAGTTAGCAGACTGTTCGTAGACTAGCTTGCATTTCTGAATAGTAGACATGTGTAGGATTTCAATGTGAGAGCCTTGATTTACATTATCATATCCTGAGCGATTAATTTAATACCAGCCAAACCTATTACCCGCAAGTCACAGGCCTGATTGGGCCAGAAGCTCAAGCTACTGGAAACACATTGTTTCTGTCCATGCTTAATTCCAGAAGGATTTCCCATAGTGTGCTGCAGAGTACTGTGGGTTTACACACTCTTGCTTTCTAAGCCGCAGAGTGATGACGGAAAAAAAACTGTTATCAGTCCAGCCAGGATGGCACTGACTGAGCAGGTGCAGCTTTAGTTATCTGTCCACTAAAAAAAGAACAAGAACAAAAACATAAAACCTTCAGGTTGAACAGTTATGCTGTACTGAATAGGCTTACACAAATTGGGGTTACTATGAACCCGTATCTGTATTAAAAAACACACACACACACACACACACACACACACACACGCACACACACACACACACAAAACAAAAAAACCAGGGCAGCCCACCTACCATGTAATTCTGTAATGTTCTACATTGTGGATCATTTAAAAAACATTATTTAGTGCATTAGTTAACATTATCAGACCACGAACTTCAGCATTAATGCACAATAAGTATTGTTAACAAAGGAACTAACACTTGTTAGTAATAAAAAGATTTTCTCTTTCTTATGCCAAGAAAAATGACAGCAAATGAATGAACTAGTGCAGAAATGGCACGGACCATGCATGAAAATGGTTTTATAATTGTTTTGTATTAGTCTTATAATGAGGTATACTTCATAAATGTTAAATTGTTGAAGATGTTTTTGCAGAGTATGATTAAACATACAGATGAGCTCGCTGAAATAGAAAATAAGTTTATCTGTTGTAACCTTTTAGAAGCACATAAAAGAATCCGGGCTCAGTCAGTCAGTGTACAAGCAGCAGTGCTATAGCTGGTGCGCACGTCCTGCATAATAATCATGCCGCTGAATGCAAAGCATATCGTACGAAGACAGAGCAACCTTTAATGCTTTAAGGATCAAAAACAAATCTCATGTTTTTTTGTATTGATGTATTGAGCATCCAGCCGTAGAGTAAGTGCCTTCACAGCATTCTGGTCTCAGAAAATGGCATCTCCAGCAGGTTTTATCTAAATGAACTTTCCTCTAGTGTGTTTGCTCTTGGGTTGTTTTTTTTTTTTTGTTGTTGTTGGTTTTTTTTTTTTTTTTTTTAGATTAGACAGGTTGCAGAAATCACTTTATGTTTGCTGATGCAATGCCTTTGGGTAAATATCTCAGTAGGGGTTGCCAAAGTAATGCAGCAGAGACACTGCAAAACAATAAAAAAAATAGATCATTGCAGCTTAACAAGGTTGGTCTTTCAATGATTATTTTATATTGTGCGCTGAATATTGGAAAGCCGATACCAATTTACAAGCCAGAACTGAGTGCGATCATCTCCAGCATTGCAGAGACCCTTAGTGTGATGTTATAGCACATCAGGAAAGGGCATCTAAAATGAAAGGTGTACATATTATGTGAATGTTTTAAAAGGCTTTAAAGTGGCAAAGTTATTTTCTGGCTGCCAGCGGCTCTGAGGAAGGCCATTGCAAAGCTGATGAGTCTCTCACACTAGTGCTTCGGTGCTCAGCTGAGCGTAAATACTGTCCTAGCCTAGTTTGAACGCAATTGGTCACCACGTTTGCGAGTACGAAGCAATAAAAATGAAAATCAGAGTGTAACCTTGAGTTATAACTCAGTAGGTATAACGTTACCATAAATAAACTATAAATAAAGCTACTTAACGATTCTGTTTAAAGAAAGTTCAAAGTAACAAGTTGGTGAGGGTGAAATACATCATTATGTTGGACAAAGTTTTGTTTTGCAATCACTTAGATACGACATGTTTTAAGTGCCTGTGGTGCAAACACAGTTGTACACCGTGCTAGTTTTAAACTCTCAACACATGGTTTAAGCTTACGATCACGTTTATGGTCAGCCGGTGGAGCAGGTGGCTGACCACTACTACAGTCATAAAGTCATAATCCATCATGACATACTTGTTATTATAACACTTAATCTGCATTATTTATCTGATCCCGTAACTTTCTTTACGGTAACACGCTGTAGGTTGTGTTATGCAGGTGGTATCAGGCCCGTGCGGATAGTTTCATATCACAGGCACTATCAGATCCAGATTGTTATAGCACCATAAGAAGTGACTCTAACTTTGTGAGCTAAATCCCTCGGCATGGAGCAGCAGTTGTGTACTCAGCAGATCAGAGCAGAGCTACAACGCTGATCAGCCTGATAGAGCTGGGCTTGACACCAGTATACAGAAGTTAAAGACTGACGTGGGACTTTAGTGCAGTACAATCACAAAGTGGCAAATTGCTGTGGGCTGAGTCGGGCTCTGGTTTATGTTTTAATTGCATAAAGGATAAAACTGGGAATTGAATTTGGCATGCAGTGTCTTAAATAGACCAGGATAGACTGTGTTCTCCGGGCCTTTGCCCTTTCCCGTGGTAAGGGGAGATTCCAGCGTCCACATGTTTTCTTTGGAGCACAGTGTAATATGGTGGCTTGTTGGCAAAGGCAGCTGGTTGAACTCTATGGATACAGGCTAGAGACCAGCAGACGAAAGTGCTCATGAGGGATGAGGCAATACTGGCGCTGGCAGAGTTTGCTGACCACTTGTTCTGTCGACTGAGCAGCGGGTAGCGGTGCCTCAGTGGTGTTTAAGGCTTTGCACTACTGATAAGAAAGTTGTGAGTTAAAATTCCATCTCTGCCAACATGCCACTGTTGAGTCGGCCATATGAGTAAAATATAAATGTAGTTCAGCTAACTTACGTCTTGCGCTAATCTTTTGAAAGATGCTTCTGAAGAGTGAGAAGAGGTTTTAGACTGATTTGATGGCATTGCACTGAGGATTAAGGAGAAGTCTCGCCTTCACAACACACATTATGTCTGCCAGGCATAAGTCATTTTCAGACAAGCGCTCCACCCTGAACTTATCTAGATGTTAACTGGAGGATCTGCATGTGAGAAATGTCTGAATCAATTAGACGGGACATTAAACGGTCTTCACCTTGCCAGCTTCCTAGCACAAAGTCCATGTAATGTCCAACTGGTCATGTTGAAGTTTTTAACTGGTGTGAAACCGCAAGAATGCAAACATCTGAGAGTAAAGAGTCATTTACACAAAGACGCCAATGAAAATGTATAACTGGACAGACGACAAGAACCTCTGTTGGTAAGGGCCAATGCCAAAAAAGGCAAATTCAAGGAATGGGAAGAAACTCGGTTGTTTATGACCAAATTACAAACCGATGCACTGTAAACAAATTGCTCAAATTTCCACAGCATACTTTTTGCATCATGTCCTGCCTCCTACCCAGGCGCCACCCCTAACCCAGTGTATGTTCAGGAGGTGAGAACGCATCTGACATGGACAGTCTCCTGTAGTGTTTTACATATGTGAAAGGGCGGCTCCGGACAATGTCCATCCCGGATTCTCCAGACATTGTTCGCAGTTTTCATGAGAAAATGTCAATAATGGAATAATGCTTCGGGCATGGGAGTTTGCATGTTCTCCCCGTGCACGTGTGGGTTTCCTCCGGGTGCTCCGGTTTCCTCCCACAGTCCAAAGACATGCAGATTAGGTCAACT
>JAQQZX010000011.1:490363-523835 GCA_030068355.1 Notoglanidium maculatum | reverse complement strand
TGTGTCGGCCCTGTGGTGGACTGGCGACCTGCCCAGGGTGTACCCCGCCTCTCACCCGAACATGCTGGGATTGGCTCGAGCTTCCCCGCGACCCAGACGGATAAAGCGGTATAGATAATGGATGGATGGATGGATGGACTTCTGGCATGACAGATACCGAAAGAATGCTTGAAAGAGAAGCTGTGCTTCACAAAATGTCAACATTGCCAAAAATTATGTATTTTGTTTGTAATTGAGGCTGTTGTGGATGTAATTAACATTTGTTCAGTTTCGTTATTTCCATCTCCATCCGTGGTCAGATAATAATTCAGTTTTTGACGTTTGCTGACTGTTTTCTTTCCCCAGACCACTTATGCAAATGCATTTCAATATTTAAGATTTAATTGGACTGTAATTAGACTTGAGCAGATTGTTTTCTGCTGAGGTTCGCTCTTTGGGAAGATTACGATTATATATACAAATGAAACTGGGGGATTTGAGTCATGGTTCTGTCTTCTGAATACATTATTTTCCCCCTATAAGTCATTGACATAGAGATGAGGAATAAGGGATGGGCGTTAAGAGCACAGGAGGAGAAAGAAGATGAAGAGAAAAAAGACTGGAATGCTTGAGATAGAAAATCACAGAGTGCTTCCTTCAAGGATATCATTGAATAGACTGTGAGAGAAGATCTTGAGAGGGTTTGAGGTGGAGGGGGGAAAGTCAATTTTTTATTTGCAGCGGTGATGTGGTGGTAATGAAGAGGAATGAAACAGCTGCCGCTACGGCCCGCTGTCCTTTAGTGCCTCAGCCACAGAATGAAGCAAATACCCAATGCCTTGACACACCTCACATGAAACCAGATGGGGACACATATGTCTCATGTCTGGCAGTGGACAGCCATTTTATGTTCACTGCAGTATCACAGGATTGACTGTGTCCCCATGGGGATCCCAGCAATCCACTCTATAGGTGGCCTAAATATCGATTATGGTGGTTTGCTCTTTTTCTCTCTTGGAGATATAATGTAGACTACTGTGACAAAAAGTATTCATTTCTCACTAAAAGGTCCTGGCAGAGCTAACATTTTTTCATTAGGTTTAATAACCAAAAGCACACATTGTTAAGGCTGAACTGAAGCCACAAATCTAAATGTAAGCTGTTACTCTTGAATATTCATCTATTCATTTACCTTTAGCAGCCTCTTTATCCTGATAGGAGCCAGTCCTGGTATTCCGCCAGTCATGCACATACAATCACATACATTCACACCTAGGGGCAATTTAATGGACCCTATCTGCATGATTTTGGAAACTGGGAGGACAAGAAATCTGGGATACTTTTGAATAAAACAACTTTAAACACAAAAGTCCTTGGCTGATTTATGTCATTCAGTAGGATGCAGCACTTAAAGATCCGTTGAGGAAGCTAGTAAAGAATTTGTCATGCCTTATTGGTTGTAATGCCGTGGTGATTATGGGGTAGCAGCACAGATTCAGTGCAGTCTTGTTATCCTTCTTGTCCTCTCTCTTCCTCTTTCTCAACTCCACCAATACATTACAATACCAATACGGTCTTCGTAGGAATGTTATAAATGTTTCGCTATTCTCTGTGCTGCGATTGCATAAGCGTAGTAGTAAGCCTGGTGAGTCTTATGATCCTGCGAATAAACACCCTGTTTGTGTTAGCAGTGCTGCCTAATTCAAATGACAAGAACCAAAAAAAAGCACCAGGCTTTAATTAACTCAGATATGATAATGGAAATGTCAGTTCATAGAGAAGCATGCCATGGCATCTGTCCTCCCAATCAAACTGACATTAACTCCTATTGTCCCACTTGTTCTGGTTTCCTTGGCTCTGGGTACATTATCTCCCCCACACACAAATGTAAGAAGTCATGTTGTGTATGTCCTTGTCAGTGGAAGAGGCCTACATGTTTGGGTACTTATTAAAATCACTAGGCCTCTTTGCTGAGGGACAGCACTTATTGGCTGCTGCTTAGTGAAGCAGAGGAGATGATGGGTTTCTAATGATATGTCCTTGTGCAGTGTGTGTTGTGAAACAACAAATTGCCAGCTAATTAAGTATGTATCAACTTTGCTGGCCCCTGACACAAGTCCCCTCCTCACTTCCGTGAAGACAATTTTCATCATGTGTTAATTGCCCCTTGTGACTGAGCACAAGGCCCTCTAACATTGACATTAGCTTTTTGATTAACATTACCTTATAAAGTGCATGAGGTCATCTCAAGAATTTACTGTAGCAGTTACACAATCTCAGCAGCTGCATGCCACTCAGCAGACCTTGGTTATGAATGCCTGTGAGCCTTAATTTAGTGGTACATGTACCCCTTGGCAAGGTCAGCACGCAGCAATGTAAGACTTAAACAAACAAAAGTGCAGCTTTTTAGCTGAAGGACCCCCACCTAGAGCTGCTTTTACTTCAAGTAAAGGCCACTATGTGGTGCTCAGTGAGGTCAGTGATGTTGGGCCGGGAATAGAACATGTCCGAAAATTCAGCTTGGACAAACTCGGCGAAAATAATAGTCATTTTGCACAAATTCTAAAGCATTTCTTAAAGTGCTCCACTAACTCATTGGTGTTGCAGGTTTTACATTCTCGTTCAGGTTACTTACATTTCCAGCAATTCGTAATGTGTCTTGTACCGTACATGACATGAATGATGTGCATTGATTTGTCAGGATCTCTTTAGGGATCCCTGCCTGTGAGATGATGCAAAACAGTGCAGAGACCATGCACAGAGGCACTGCTTCAGGATTCTGCATCACATAGTCCAATAAAACGAAGTGGTACCCTCATGCTGACCAGTCCATGCCAATTTTGGTAGCGGAAGTGGACGCAAATGCAGATTTTGAGTGGCTGGAGGATTCACTATTAATTGACAGTAAGATCACACTGTACATCACTGTGAGTGAATGTCTGGCCAATATATATGAGCCATGGGGCTGTAATAAAGCAGTTCCACCTGTATTCAGTCATGGCAAAATGTAGATAAGTTAACATGAATCCAGCTTGCATGTTCTCCCCACTGATTGTTGCCAGCTAATTGAAACCCTCTTATCTGTCAGTCTCACATGATAGATAAGATATACACACATAGTGGTGCCAGAGGATAACCCACCAAAGCCTGATATGTACCCCCTTGAATACTGATAGGCACTTGCCTCTTGTGGAGCCTCAGGCTCCGGATTTGGGGATGACCTTTGGATTACAGAGACCCTGAGGTCCATCTCCATTTGAGAAGACCCATCCATCTCCATTTAAGGAAAGCCAGAGCAGAAGAGCCCCAGCCGGAGCACCTCTGGATTCTTTTTATACAGAGCCAGCATTGGCCTTGACCCAGAATAAGTGATGATGGGGCCTGTGTTCTCTGGGCGTGCTAATGCAGATATGTGGTCCTCAGTCAACCGGATTGCATTTACCAGAGTCACGCTGGTGGCACTGTACCCACTCTGCTGTCCCTGGCCAGAATCGGATGATGAATTGCATCATCAATTTTGTATTGTTGTTGTGTTTATGTCTCTTTAGTGTTCTGTCACTACAATACCCAGTATATATTAAACAAATCTGCCTTTAAGTTAAAGCAGTTTTTGCAGCTACGGAAAAGTATGTAGCCAGCACTTCATATCGAAAAACAGAAAGATATGAAAGCAGAGTTATCGGGATCTTCAAGATTGCAAATAATAACCTCCCTGTGTCTAAGTAACATACATCCTAATTGTACCTTAAATTCAGGTATGTCAATAACAAGGGATTTTCTAAGTAATTTAATAGCAAAACAATATAGAGACATTGTGTCATTAGTGTAGGAAGTGAGTACATGCTTACAGAATGACATGTTGTAGAGAGGGAAAGCTCATTAGTATTTTACAATTTTTGCATATTTATGAGTGCGTTGTCGTATTCTTCAGCACTAATTATGTAGGGTCAGTCCTGACAAAGCCCTTGATTTGATTTGTGGATGCTCATTATGTCATCAGCTTTCACGTTCACCTTCTCCATTGTACCTCTTGTTTCACTGGGGAGTCATGACCCTAGCAAGAGTTAATTGTGCTGATTTAAAATAATTAGGGAAGGGAAGGTTAACTGCATATTTAAACTACCATTCCCGACTCACGAGATTTATTTTTCAGTCAAAATCCAAAATAATGATCGCTTTCGAGCTGTATTTAACAATGCGGCTGCATTTTTTCGTCATCTTGGACTTCCATTTTGTCACTCATTCATTTAACCAGGTACACACATGTATACACACTTGGTGAATTTACAGATGCACATACTTGGTGAATCACTTGCAGACTCTACTAATAGTTGGATAAATGAGTGAGTTTTTCAGTCTCAGGAAACTGGATGTATTGGGAGGTTGAAGGTGAGAGAAAGTTGCACCAGGCTCTTTAATGTTTACTTCTTGTTACAGGCAGTTATATATTTTATATTTTATAGTTATATATATCTCTCCTAGAAAGTTGATCTGGGGAGATTTGTAGTGGCTGTGGCACTCACTGGAGGAGCAGCAAGAGCACAAATTGTTCCAAGTATAAGAGATCAAAGATGCGGACTTATATCAAGCTGTTATTCCCTCTGTATTCTCCTCTGTCTATTGTCCGCATCACCAGCACTTCCTCCCTTGCCTTTGTTTTGCCATATCCATTTGTCTACCTGTTCTTCCCCTCTTGTATTGCTTCAGCCTGACTCATCTTCTCTTATATCATCTCTAACAGGCCAAACTTGTCACCCTCTAACCTTTACTTTATCTCACACTTCTCCTCACTCTTTAGGGCTGTAGCAGGGCACCGAGAGCCTCTTCCTGATGACAGCAAGGACAACATCACCATTTTTACTCGGATTTTGGACCGCTTGCTGGATGGCTACGACAACAGGCTGCGGCCTGGTCTAGGAGGTCAGCCGCAAATTTGTGTCCTGATTCTTCTTCATTTCCTCCCTACTGTCCACTTTGTGGCTTAACAGTAGCACGTTGATGGATTGGTGTAATGACCCAGCTGTGGTTCAACTCCCTGCCGATTGATCACAGCACAACTCCCACTCTGAAACACACATCCATAGCAGACTGCCATTTTAAAACAATTAAATTGTTTTTATCATGACTGTGCAATTTATGTAAATTAACAACAGCAGAGAAAAGAAGTAAAGTAGCACGGGGCAAAACTCTCCTTAGATTACTTACAACTCCGAAGGAGACGTGATCATTATAGCTTTCTGATGATGTGATTTAAGTGTTCATGGAGAGAATTTCCAGAAAAAAAATCGTATGGGAAGTTATCATGAGTTTATTTAACTCACAGATCCATCAAATCCCCTTCTTACCCTGTTATACACATATAACCTTCGAAATGCCAGTCAGGAGCTTTGTTTAATTAGCTCTTCTGACACAAATATCTGTCTGTCTATCTGTCTTTCTGTCTTTCCATCTACCTCTATCTCTCTATATATGAACAAGAAGAGTAATAATAGCTCCAGAGCCCACATTCTACAGAAGGACATTGTTTTCCTATTTTCCAATCAGCCGATCATGTGTCAGCATAGTGCATACGATCAAGTGGAAACAAGTCAAGAGAGTGAAGACTGGAAATATGTCATCTGTCCAGTTTGATGCTGTTGTAGCCGATTCGTAGCATTCCGAGATGCTTTTCTGCTCAAAAGGGTTGTAAAGAGTGGTTAGCTTTGACTCCTCTTATCAACAAGCCACATGTTCCTGCAGAACTGGATGTTTTTCGTACCATTCTGTATAAACTCTCAGACCATTGTGTGTGAAAATCCCATCTCGTAACGGTCAAAGTCACTGAGATGTAGACATGAACTGAAACCTAACACCTGTATGTCCATGCTTTTGTGCATCACGGTACTTCTGCCACATGATTGGCTGATTGGAGGATTGCTTGAATGAGCACTAGTCTATTGACAGTGAGTGTATGTACACAGTATCCTACAAATCAAATCAAATGTAGATATCAAATTAAAATATCTGTTTGGGGGGGGGGGGTAATACGTATGCAAGGCATTGTACAACAAGGGATTTGTTTACCTCCTTTGTTCCCTTCTTAAGCACTGCCTGTGCTGCCTTTTATGGTAATGATCTTAGCAGATGAGGCATGATAAAAACATTAAACGAAACCAAAGCAAACACTAGCTTACACTTTTCACATTTCTTGCATTTTCGTTTTCTTTCTTTTTTTCTTTTTTTTTTTTTCCACAATTTCTCATTAGTCTGCTGCTGTGGTAGCAACCCACTCAGTCATTAGGAACATTGTTCAGACTTTCTTCCGTGATACATTTCCTCTCCGTTTTACGCTGAGAAATTTCAGAAATTAGAACAGCATAACATTCTGTAATTATTTCTTTTTAATATCTGTGCTTTTATTTCTCTTTTTTTGTCTGATCAGAGAGTGTGACTGAAGTTAGGACCAACATCTACGTCACCAGTTTTGGACCGGTTTCAGATACAGACATGGTAAGACATGGTTTTGTTGTCTGATACATTTGTTTATATATATATATCTGTTCTATCTTGTAAAATATTTGCGACTAGAAACAAATACTTGTATTTGTAAAAATTGAGATGTTTCTACTTGGCTTTAAAATGAAGTCAGTGCATATTTGCTTGTCAGATACTGCATGGAGGAAAAGACACAATGCCGAGATTTTTTTTTTCTTTTATCCTTCTGTCTGTCCTGGTGAACACACAAGTGTGATGTTTTGTTATAGGACCATCTAAGAGAGAAGGTAATTGGTAACAAGGCAGGACGAAAGGAAATGTATGCATCTTAATCATACACACAATTGGCTCTGGTACGCAAGATGAATCACCACAGCTGTGTGGCAGCACTTTGTATTCAGGATGAGACCTAATGGTGAGAAGAAAACTGTACACTCTGTCACGTTATATGGAGCGTAAAATGATACTTGAATTACAAAGCAATAATTAGCCAGGTTAACATTAACATTAATCAGCCTTTGAGTCTGAGATGCAAATAAGGCATGTGTGATTTTTTTTTTGTTTGTATGTTTGTACCATCTTTCCAGAACCATTTAAAAGGTGGCTGATTAGCATGGTATTATATACTATCCTCAGCTATTAGATTAGAGCTGCGTTTGAATTTCCATATGTTTTCCTCTTGAGTGTTGATGGAACTCTAACAGAATGTAGCACAACATCAGATCCACCAATATTCCAAAGTTTACATCCCAGTGAGGTTGAATCCATGATTAGAATGCGCTAGTTCTGATACGTTGACAGGGACCTGTCGGGCGAATTCTCAGCGTACTCTAATGCTGGCGATAACAGATAAACAGAAAAAATTGTTGTTTAACAAAGAAAACCAAATCATCAGTGATATGGGGAAGGTTCCTGGTAGATGTTTCTGTAACGTTTATGGAAGGAGTCTCCTGTGTCGGAGACAGTGGAGTTTACGCTTTACAGTTTCTCTCTAACTGTTGTTTTGTCTCATGAACTGTTTGAGAGAGAAAAAAGTAAAGGCTGGTGAGGGAACTTTAAATTAGGACTTGACGACAAGGCAAAAATATAATATTGTAATACATTAAGATATTTCTATGATACATGATATATTTTACACTATTTAGGTTTGTTAACAGTACCATTTCTATTGTGAAATGAGAAAAAATACATCTACTTTATGTATTTTAAACATATTAAGTGTAAACACACACAACATTATCATCCCAAAACAGATTTTACATCGGCCCCTGTACACGATTTTCCCACCATGATAACGAGAGGATGTTGATCTGGAACCTTGGAGTGATAAATTGAAAATTGTAATTGTTAGCAAATCTCTGTGGTGTAAGAGGAATAAAACATTTCAAGGTGGGTTATTTTTGTCCATCATGTGTTTTTCTTATCATAAACATTATATTATGAATGTGCAGCCTTGTGGAGCCATTACGTTATTCTATACAGGAAGGAACAACAAGAAGATTAAGTGAAACAAGGACAAAATTGCAGGTAACAAGTATTCCGTGAGTGAGTGCATCATTTTTTGTTGTTAAGTAGATGAATATTTCTAAATTTATGAGACCAAATGGGATGCTTGCGAATGTAGGCTATTTCTGCATCACCTTTATTTTCTCTTTTTGTTCTTTTATTTTTCGGATCTTCTTTTCTCTACTGCCACTATCTTGGTCATTATGACTACTTCCATTACACTAACATTTTATTTCTATTTTCTACTCTCCCCCATCTTCTGGCCCTATTTTCTCTCCTATGTTCTCGCCTGCTTCCTTCAGTCCTTTTAGCCCTTCCTTTCGCCCCCAAACCCCCACCCTTGGTCCTTTATTTGTTTATTTTGTTAGCGCCCTTCAGTTATTGCATCATTCTGCCTCACTCGCTCATGCTGCCTTCTTGCAAGCTTTGTGTCTGATGACTCTGGAGTGTTGAAATTGACACGAGTCTAATCTAACCTAGGTGCTATGTTGAGCCTTGTGCATGCTGAGGGTGGCAGAGGCTCGCCAGTCAGAGGCTCGCCCCAAGAGCCCGGCTAATTCTTGGCTTGTTTCAAATATGCACTGTAGAGCAAAGCCACTGCTGACATCAGGAGGTTTAATGTCTCCAGGGAAGGAACTGAATTTTTTTTTACAAAGATCTTTATTGCAAGAAAAAGAAGCAGGGTCAGTATTTTCCCATTTTCCTTAAACTTTACTTGATTACGCTTATAATTCCCAAAAAACCCCACATATGTTTCTTTTTATTATAGTATAGTTTCTATCTAAATTATTCTGTATGAACTCTAAATGAAGTGACAATCATTATATTAAAATAGTCTTTCTGACAACAAAGTGCTGCATAATAAGCCTGGATAGCTATTCTTGAGTAAGCAATGTCTGTCAACATCCATCACAATTGTGACCTTCCTCAGGATATACACTCCGCGTCCACTTTACTAGGAACTAGGATCTGCTCATTCATGCAATTATCCAACCCGATGCATGAAATCCTGCAGATACAAGTTTCAGTTTTTGTTCACATCCAGCATCAGAATGGGGTGAGCTCAGTGATTTTGTTGGTGCCAGATTAAGTATTTCAGAAATCTCCTGGGATTGCATGTAGCACAGCAGAATGAAAAAAACCCACCCAGAGCTGTCAATGGAGAATGGGGATGACAGGAAGCCTTATAATCACCCTTTACAACTGTGGTGAGCAGAAAAGCATCTCAGACCTTGAGACAGATGAG
The DNA here is from genome assembly GCA_030068355.1 of Notoglanidium maculatum. Classification (NCBI taxonomy): domain Eukaryota; kingdom Metazoa; phylum Chordata; class Actinopteri; order Siluriformes; family Auchenoglanididae; genus Notoglanidium; species Notoglanidium maculatum. The sequence goes on along the minus strand of JAQQZX010000011.1, from coordinate 514,630 downwards.
CTATGACAGCTGAAGAAAACACTGGGCTCCTGTGTTGGCAGGATCTGAGGCCACAGTGGCAGAGGCTCACCCACACTCGACACTGAACTATGAAAGCGACTGAGATCACATTTTTCCCCTAATCAAGCGTCCGGTGAGAGTATCAGCCGAACTGGTATTTTAACAGATTCCAAAGATAAAGCAAGGCGGAGTTGGAGGTAGGTTAACGGTTTACTGCAGTTGTTACTGAGACTGTTTGAAAAGTGAAAAATGTTCTTCTGATGAACTGGATTTGTTTTTCACTCTTATAGTAGACAAGTCTTAAAATATTAACCGGTGAAGTCTAATACGTGGCATCCACAGAATTGGCATTGTGTTGCCATGGCTACAAGTCATTATGCTGACTGATGTAAATCCAAGATGTTTAATTGCAAGGCACTTAGGACTTCGAGTGTCCCCCATGAATGACTTTTTATTAAACATCTCCTGCTTGTTTACTGCTGCTAGCCAGTCTTCTATCTCTAATGATCTTTCATTTCCTTCTGAGAAAAATAAAACATTTATGCCGGTTAGCGAACTACAGGTTCAGTTATGAATACACTGCGGTTTCTAACATCATCGATAGATTGTTGGGATCTGTCATAAATGTATCAGGTGTGTTATTTTTCCTCGTACTAACGATCCTCCCTTCATCGATGACAGACGTCCATGAGTGTGTTAATCAATACAAGGTAATGATGAAATGTTAACGTTGGAAATTATGGGCTGGTTTCAATAGTGAACGTTGTTCCAGTTGTAAAGGTGAATATTTTCAAAGATCAGTTCACTATGAAAAATTAAAATAAAACTACCTAAAGTCAAAATAATAAAATGCTACAAAAGAGAGCGAGAGAAAAGAGAGAAAAAAACAACCTCTTTGATGTGTGAATAGGAAAGTTGCGGCGTGCACATCTCCTTCTTTCATTCTCCAAAGAGCAATTTTCTTTGTTATGGACCATGATAATGACCGTAGCACCTGCCGGAATTAAATCTGGATAAAATCAGTAATCAAGTTGGCGAGGCTTCAAGATTAGAACGGTATTTCTTACTAAACGCCTCCGTTATCATATCTGCTAAATTACATAAAATGCACAGCTCAGCTGTACAGAAAAGTAGCACAAAAGATGGCGCCAATTTTAGTTCTCTCATAACACTGGAGCATCGCACCTTTGTTAACACTCGAGCATTACACTCTGATTAGCTTCCCTTTGGAAATCGCTGCTGGTTATGGGGATTGTAATTGTTTAATTGTAATAGCTTTACAACCCCTTGCCACTATTACATCTTGGATAATGGCTTGTAAGGTCGGGGTCCATAATATCTGTGCAGTAACCATGCTGTTAGTTATTGTGATAGAAAGCTCTCTACGAGAACCTTTGCCATTTAAGCGATATCCAAAGCTCAGGCAGCGGCAGGGATCTTGAAATTTTCTCTCCTCATCTGCAACATGTGCAGTCTCCCATTAGCAGATTTGGAGAAATATTTTCTTAAAGAATTTCCCCTCCTTTCCGAACAGCCAGCTCACAGAATAATCGGGAATAATTGCTGCTTCATGTCAGAATCAGAAAGTTCAAATTGCTGAACTGTTTGGAAAAGATCAGTGTAATGGAAAATTGCTTATACTGATTGTGTTGTCGCATTCTGACGCTGTCTGAATCAGTAATGGAAATGAGACGGAAATGCTATTTCACACCCTTCCTGTTCTGTTCCATTATATTTCACTTAAATCTTTTTAATGCCTTGTGCAATATTGATTTTTTTCCCTACTTACATTTTACCATTTTAAATTGAACTCTCTTAACCAATAGACTAAAACTAAAGACAGGAAAGCGAGCATTTCCACCATTTTAGGTGTAAGGACGGTGTAATAATATTTCCAGCTGTGTGAAATCATGAAAACGCAGCTGGACGGTGATTCTTAAGTAATGTGCAATAAACAGTGAAAAAAAGATGAAATTTTGGATATGATTTTACGAGTCGTGTGTCTAATGTTCACCTGCTCGTCATGCAACATAATTAATATGAAAAAAGTATTTAACCACATCACCATTAACATTATTTGTGAAGTGTTAGATTTGACAATATTGTAGTCCTTTCAAATTTTTTTAGGTAAAACATTTCCTTTTTTTAATCTAAGAGAATCTAAGAGTGCTGTTTTTGACCATTTTTGAACAACATTTTTCACCAATATCCCTAATAAGAAATACACTGATGTCAACTATACACTTGCCTAGTGTTGGCGAACACACACTGAAATTTTATTTCATTCTAACCAACTCAAGGCGGAGGTTCCAGTTAATATCAGAGACTTCACAACACCTAAGCAAATCACTCCAGACTCATATGTCGATTGGATGATCTCACGTTTAGCGCACTCTGACATTAAATTGCTCCAGTGAAAAATGCATGATTGGCAGGTGTGCAAATATACTACACTGTACTATATTATACTGTACTATACTATATTATACTGTAAAATAATATAATGTAATCAGATGTAAGTGGCACTGAATATTGTGGCAGTGTAGAGATGAGTAACTGTTATATTGTGCAAGCCTAAAGTCTAACCACTTAAGATGAATTAGTTTTCTTGGTAGACTCAGGTACAACAAATTATTAACCTACATTATAACATTATAACATCAGCTGTGTGTCTTCTGTCTGCTTTATTTCTACACAACATGCCTTGTGAACAACTAAGTACCAACACAATTTGTGCGGTAGTTTGCATCCTGTTTGTTGCTGTTGCACTCGCTTGTGTCATTCTCGCACAGGCTGTGCCCTGCAGATAAGCACCGTGATGCGGCTGACTTCACCGCTCAGAGAAACAGGCCAGCGAGCTCAGACAGTGCACTTCATCCTCTCTGACTGCGCAGGCGAAGATATTCAAAACCCCCTTCAATTAGACACGAAGCCAAAATGGCCGTGCTTAACAGATTTGCTGGGATGCGTGGTAATATTGATGGAAAGAAACAAGCAGGCTGTGCAGTCTTTTGGGATGCACTCGCTAAAATACTGAGGGATTTTTAAAAATATAGAGATGCTAAAAGACTGATTAGTAATTGCTAAAATACAGCATGCAGCACATTAAACAAACACATTGCCTGAGCAAATTAAACGGTAGAATGATAACGCTTCTTTTTAATTAATTGTGCAATGCTACAGTGGATCAGAATACAGTTACATCAACACCTTGGGGAATTACTAATTTGTGAGAGGAGCCATGCTTTAATTGCTAGTTGATAAAGAATATAGACCCCTGCATTATATAAAGTAGAACCGAAAAAAAAGATTAGATTGTGTAGTTTTCTCTGCCAAGCCTGAACACATTTAGGTGAAAAAACCCCACTGAGCACTGGTGCAAACAAATCAAAACCTCACACTGAATTGCATATTGTCCTGAAGCTCTTACTCACGTACAACAGTGAAAATAAGGAATAGTGTGTTAGACTAAGACCACATAAAATACATTTATTAGTGAGAACACTTAACTGTTAATGTTGTGGAATGTCCATGAGGGACGTTAGTTCCTGTTCTTGCTTACGTTAAAGCAGCTATAAACAGACATTCCCTCACCAGCCTCTCTTTTTGCTCTCTATTGAAATTATTACCAAAAAAAATGCAGCTTGTCAAAACTGCAAAACGTAAACTCCTCTGTCTTGAAGATTACTGACTGGAAACAAAGTGCTGACACTGGAGACTCCTTCCTTTGTTGTTAAATAACCATTTCCTAACAAAGTTTCATGATATCAGTGATTATTGGTTTTACCGTGTTAAACAACACGCTTTTTTAAAAGTCTTGGATAAAGAGCAGCATCCGCCGTAGAAACATCCCTCTGAATGAACTGTTACTGTAGAGACTTCTTCTACTACTACTACATGTTAGGAAGTTTGCATTAATATATATAAAATTTGTATAATTTATGTATCACTGAATTTTAAAGGCACATATGGATTTTCCCAGGTTTCTAAAGGTGCCAATGAACGTGTTTTAAACTCAAATGGCTCAAGCTAACATAAATGGTAAGACAAAATGTCAGCAATATCGTGTTTATCTCCTGACACCACGGAAACAAATGCTTCCTTCAGAGGCTGTCTAGACGAGCTGAAGCATGCGGAGTCACTGGGTTTATCACAACACGCGAGGTCTGCCCTTCCTCCATGCCAACACCACACACTCCTGAGAAATTAGGTCAGTGGCCATCGCTCCATAAAGGCAGGAGACGAGGGAAGCCTCCCAGCAATATTCCGCCTTTTTCCTGTTTTCTGTCCTAAATTAGCGAAACAAAGTTCAGCATGCACAGCTGGAAGCGAAGTCCACTTGGTCATGCATGAATTAGCTGATGCATGTTGCTTTTGATCTTTAAATTAATCCCACTTCGAGGCAGCGCTCATTTGACAGCTTTCACGTAACGAACCATGCCTCACATGCTTTCCTATTAAAAGAAGAGAAAGCACGAATTAGCCATTGGCTGTCAGACTCGGTGCCTGGAATTGATTCTTTTATGGAAGTGGGCCTGCAAAGAAAATGTCACCAGGTTGAGAAATATATGGTTCTGGTGAAGAGTAGAGATGCTCACTAAAAACATTTGAGCTAAAAACAGCTAGTAACAATAATAAGGGTGGATGACAAATAAAGGGTGGCACCTTCCCAACGTTGGGTTATTTTTAACCTTGCATTAGATATGCACCTTTACCTTGACCAGTGGTCACCAACAATGTTCCTGGAGATCTACCTTCCTGCAGGTGTTATCTCCAATCAAAATCTGACACACCTCTTTTAGCTGATCAAGAACAAGAAAAGGCCTTGATTGGATGGTCAGATGGGCAGATTATGGTTGGAGTTAAAGTCTTCAGGGAGGAAGATCTCCAGGTAGAATCTCTGGTGACCACTGACCAAACTGTGGGTTTAGAAATTACTGAACCATTAATTTTACTTTTACAGTTAAGACCCATTGGTTGGGTTAAAAGAACAGCCAAAAAAAAAGTGTTTTTGCTGAGTTAATCAGGTTGAATGAAGAGACTTCATTTTTGTCAGAACACTTTCTGCCCTTTAGGCCATTATATTTGAGTTGCTTTTTTTTTTTTTGGACAAGTGCTTTCACTAAGCTTTCCTCTATATAACGAGCACTTAATTATGCTAATCAGCCATAATTAATCAAATAATTCAAAAGTTGAAAATATTCAATAAGAAAAGGTAGAACAGAAAATCAAACTTATAGGGAGAAACCCTCTGAAGCAGTAGCATTTAATTATTATTATTATTATTATTATTATTATTATTTGCAATGACCAAAGAAATAGCTGTACATTTGCATAAAAATGCAAGCTACTACAAAAGCATGTTCTCATTCTGTATCTTTGACAGCGAGGAAATACTGAAGGGACTTTAGTAAGCGCTCAGCGTAGGGACAGAAAGTACCCCTTCCTCTTGTGCTTTTTGGACTTTTTATCTACATACTGAGTGGCTCAGAGGACTTGCGAGATGCTTTGAGGATTAGCTTAGAGCAGAGCCGCACAAAAGTGTTTGATAATCGACACAAAAAGAGAGATGCTGGAATTGACATAACAGCGATGCTGAGAACAGCGTTTATGTCACCAGAGGTACAAGTCCGTCTTCAGCATGTTGCCTCTGGGAGCCATTCGAAAGAGCACGTTTTTATTTTACTGGCACTGACTCTGAAAGGGAGTTAGGTATTAATTATATCTGAATTTGAATTAAACACAGGACATTTAAGCAAAATGCAAAATACCAAGATCCCTGGGGCCTCTCAGGGTAGAAGAGTGATTCAGTTTGTAGGGCGTATTTGGTCACACCTCATATGGTAAGAGACCAGTGTGATACGTCATGGTCCACAGATACATGTAAGTGTGATTTCATTCATTAAAACCATTTTTCACAGATACAAAAGAAAGTTTAAATATGAACAAAGGAAAATTAGTCTTTAAAGAACCAGATCTTCCGAACTAAAGACCTACATTCAACATTTGTGGAGGCTCATCATTGGTTATTTATTATAGACGCCCTACTGATACCCTGGGGTAGGACCCTCTTTCCTCTCAGAAGAACCTTCAGATGTTCTTCATCCACAATGTGTTTGAAACATTCATTTGAGGTTCTGGTCTTTGTCACCACGATTGCATGATATTATGTTCATCTTTCCTTCTGCCACATCCTACAGATGTTGTACTGGATTCAGATCCGGTGACCGAGAAGGCCGTTGAAATGCCCTGAGCTCACGTCATGTTCATAAAACCATTCTGAGACAACGTTGTGACATTATCATGAAGGAAATAACGTCACAAAATGATAAATTGCATCCATAAAGTGATGCCAGTAGTCAGCAGTGACACTCAGGCAGGTTGTGGGGTTCCAGTGATGCTCGATTGGCATTAAAGGGTCCAACATGTGCCAAGAAAACATTCCCCACACCATCACCACCAGCTTGAACTGTTGACACAAGGCTGGACCGGGTCCATAGATTCACCACCTTATTGTAGTCTTACTTATTGTAGTCTTGCAGTCAGAACTGTCCGATGTTGGTTCCCACTGCGGGAGTAGAACCTGATATGGTCCGCTGCTGAAGCCCATCCACCTCAAGGTTTGGCATGTTGAGATGCTTTTCTGCTCACCACCGTTGTAAAGAGTGGATATTAGAGTTATCACATCCTTCCTGTCAGCTCTGGCTGTTCTCATCCGAACTCTCTCATCAACAGGAGTTTCTGCCCACAGAACCGGATGCTTTTTGTTTTTCCACACATTTCCGTGTAAACTCTAGAGATGAAAAAGGGTGAAAATCCCCGGAGACCAGTTTTCAGTTTTGTTCAATACTCAGAGCAGCCCATCTGGCACCAACACCCATGCAGCAGGAGCCTTGTTGTTCAGAATTTATTCATTTCCCCAAAATACTTCAACTTTACACTTATATGATCTCTTCATAAGCTGATCAAAGGCATTTTAAAGGTAAAATGGATTGCATAAAGTTAAAAAGCTTTACTGGGACCCTCTGATTTAGCATTTGGTACTTCATATTTAGTAAAGACGTTATTGTAATACTATGCAAAATATGCAGTACATTCAAAAATGATTTGGAGCTAAAAAAACAGGGCAGGTTCAAGACATGAAAATAGGCAATTACCATAAAACTATAAAATACGTTCTTGCTCAGTTATCAAACTCTTTTGCATCGCAGAATCACAAAATACAGTGAAGTGCCATGAATATATATTTTTAGAAACGTATATGCAATATAGTACCTGCATTACCATTTCTTTACATTATGTTTGCATGCAGTAGCACAAGCTTCCGGTTCTCCACCGTCAGAATGATTTGTTGTTTTAACTTTAACATTTTTATTATCTCAGTACTATTTTTACGGGTTTACTGGCACTTAAATAGGTTTATGCTACACTATTTTTAGGGTTGATGTGGTGAGGAGATTGTAATTAGATTATTTGATGATTAATGTGTTAGTGTATTTATTCCACAAAGATTGAGCTATAATGGCTTAGGTACAGAAAGAGTACGGATTTCAAGACCAAAGATAGAAGATTTTATTTCAACACAGTAAACTACAAAACAGTCTTATAAAACTGTGCAGTTGAGCTGTGAATAAAAAAAACCCTGAAGTGTCTCACATAAAACCTTGTAAATCTCATCAGGACAATTAGGTTCATATTGCAATCCTCATTCTCTCACGTCCTCAAATGGCAAGGGTACAACTTTATCTGAAATATAGTCTGATGTTCGTTATTACGGAAAATAGCTGAAGATCCATGGAAACGAACATTTCTGTTACATTTGCATTAGTTTAAATACAGCTATAGAAAAATGCATTAAGTGCATCGGATTTTTTGGGTTAAAACAGATTTTTAGTGAAATTGTGTACTGTATGTGTACTAATGTTATTGATTTTGCATAGACAGCACACTTGTTTCAACTAGATACACATTACCCATCTTAAAAATTATAGCCATTATAGCCATTATAGCTATCAGGGATGCACGTGGGAAACTTTCAGTGTAACTATGTGTTATATAAGACAAGGCAAGAGTTAAACTGATGCAGGAAACAAATGTATTCTATTTAAGCGGATTCTTGCAGTTATGATTTTATTTGTAATTCATATGAGCTGTTATATGTATCCCTTTTATATGAGTTCCATTAAAATCTCCTGAGTGACTTCAGGGGGAAAAAAATAACCCAAGGTCATTTGAGCATTGCAGCATTCATAGCACAGCCTCATCTTCATTTTCTCTCTCTCTCTCTCTCTCTAAAATGCTGAAAACTCTCCATTCACGGTAGACACTCAGGAAAGCCTGAGTGGATGATCAGTCAGTTTAAAGTTAGATGTTTCCACGGCATCTCTCTGACAATATGGAGAGAAAATGTTAAAATGGCTTATTTTATACTACGGAGTGGCAGCTGAGGAAGCATTTCCATACAAGTATAATCTTTTGAAGTGTGCCTTAAGGGTCGCTCATCAACAAGCCTGTAAGAAAAAGCTCGGTGATGTTTTCAAGTAAAAGGTCAGGCGAGAATCTTGACTAATCAAGGCCAGCCGTTTTGGAGAATGAAGTGTGGAGGAGAGCTAGGCGTGACTCGTCCTAGCTTAGAGGGCATTTAATCAGATGTGTAGAGAAAGTCTCCATCAGGGGTGGAAACAGTACTGAGAAATCCTGCTTAAGTGAAAGTGTAGATAATGTGTCGAAATCATTCTCGGTTTAAAATGGAAGCCAAAAATGTGCTTGCGTTGAAGTCAAAAAGTCATTTCTTTTAAATGTACTGAAATGTTAAATATAATGTAAGTAAGCAATATTTGCCATTTGATTGCTAGCCAGTTGATGTTAGCTGTTGGAATCCGTGCTAATCTACCCTGGTATTAGCAAAGAAAACAGGCTAACTTTAGCCCATTAAAATGAGCACGTTAGCTAACCTTACTTCAACATGCTTCATACCTTCTAGGGAGGTAAAGAGTCGCCTTCTTCATATGAGTCTTTATTTACTCCGGTTTACTGAAACATTTTACTGAGGTAGGTGATATTTTTCTTGGAAATGTAAATAACATTTAAGTAATGCCAAAATAATGTTTAAGTGTAGCAATAAAGTACAATTTCTCCAGCGTTTTCCACTCCTGGTCATCCAAGTCATCTTTTTTTTTTTCTTTTTTAAAGAAAAGCGCCACCCTGATTAAATCTTTCTCTGTCTTTCAGGAGTACACAATCGACGTGTTCTTCCGGCAGAGCTGGAGGGATGAGAGGCTGAAGTTTGACGGACCCATGCAGGTTCTCCCACTCAACAACCTTCTGGCCAGCAAGATCTGGACTCCGGATACCTTCTTCCACAACGGGAAAAAGTCGGTGGCTCACAACATGACTACTCCTAATAAACTCCTGCGTCTGGTGGACAACGGGACCCTGCTGTACACTATGAGGTGTGTCCTGGCCCTGATAACGTCATTTGTTTGATTGTAAACTTTACATTTTGTTATAGCGCATCACTTATTGCACTATATCACTTTTTTATTTTTGCTTCAGCAGCCATGGATGTCAAATATGGTCTGGAAAACCTGCGGTTCTGAATTTGTTTTTAACAAATAACCAAAAATTGTGAAAAAATGCATTTTTGACTCAAATTCTTTTTTTTATTTCCCAACCTTTTTTACTTTGAATATTTGTGAATATGTGAACTTACTTGTTTAGCTATTAGATAAATCCACCCAAACTGAATAACCAAGATTATTTGACACCTATGACCACAATCAAATAAACTTCTATGACTACACACACACACACACACACACACAAATACACAAACACACAAACACACACAAACACGCACACACAAACACACACACACACACACACAAACACACAAACACACACACACGCGCACACACACACACACACACATATATGTAGATTAATTTACACTTAAGGCTGAATTATACTCACATATGAGTAAGTGTAGAAATACTCAGGATGGTTGTTCTGCATATCCTGTGGCAGTTAAAGTAGGTACCGGAAGCCAGATGTTCAAAGTCTATAAAATATGAGGAGATCACAGTTATTTATTGCGACTAAGTACCAAATTAAGCCTCAAAAAAGATCAGCTTAATATCTTTTTACGGTTCCTGAGATATAGAGGGGTCCAGGAACCACCCCTGCTGGGCCGACTGTAAAGTAACCAAAACATGCGGTTTTTGAAAGGCAATACAAAAAAGCAATGGAGCCATGTTTTGATTTTATTTCCTAGCCTATCCTTCCCTATAGTATTCAGAACTGAAGCTTCAGGACTGTAGAAAGTCTAGTTACAAATTTATTGCCTTTTAAAAATGGCATTTCTGCTCATTTCCACTTGGCCTTGCAAGCAAAACTAGCATTTTTAGAGCCTCGCTACAAAGAGGAAAAGCCTTACCCAGGCAAGCTGACATATTTCTTTTAATCACACTAGTGGGGACAGTCAGTCTAATGTTTGTGTAATAATAAGAGTGTAGAGCATCAAATTTAGGAGATATCTTGCGCCAAATGTGCTTTCAGGGCCTTTTTTCACCATTGCTGCAGATGCCAAAAAAAAAAAGGCCAAAATTGCCAACTTTTCAAAAACTTGTCAAACGTTTAATTTCCGAGATAGTTCAACTAAATTTGTTAGCCAAGGGTATTTTGACCTGAAAAATCAGGAGAAGACATCATTTTTTTCATATCTATAAAGGTTTCCTGGCTAGACTCAGGTGGATTGGGAGAGAATACGAATTAGCTGAAGCCAGTTTGGGAGAATTGAACCATCAGTTACTGTTGGTTGTAAAGAAGGTGCCATTACTTCTTAGTCCAATAGAGCTTAAATACCTTGTAGTCAGCATAGAAATCTTGTACTTATATGCCATTTAAAAAGTTGATAACCACCCCAAAATTCAAGCACTTTTTAATTTTTTAGAGCACAATTACTGTGCATGCAAGTGAGAAATTGAATTCCATGGGTCAATTTTTATATTAAACATGTGTTCCCACAACTGTATGCTATCACTCGGCAAAGATGTCATAATTAATAAATCTGTATGGCATGTGAGACGGCCGCGTGTCATCGCGCCCAAAATAATCCACGAGGGTGAAACCGGCGTGAGATCACTGCCTTTTATATGAGAGTGCAGATACGAGGCGATGACGAGGGCGCAGAAACAACAGTTTACTGTTTTAAATTACACTTAATGTTGCTTACTTTTGTCTTGATTCTCCTGTACTGTAATGAGGAGCGAGCTTTTTCAGAAGCAGAAAACCGAGAAGCGCGCAGGAAACAGTGACTCGAGCGCAGGGCGGCGTGCTGCGTTTCAGAGACGCGGTGTATTTAACGCCTCGTCATATGAATGCACCGTTATGCTGCGAGGAATTCGTTATGATAAATCACTGCGCCGCATCACCGTGGATTCATGAGTTCTGATACATATCATTTTAGAAAGTGTATTTTTTGTACTTTAACGTGGTACCCGGTACATGGGGGCATTTTTTTGGTTCTGGTTGAATCTTTCCAGCAAAATGATGCAATGATGAACTGGAAATATTGTATTCTTCGATAATTGTTCATAGGCAAGTGAGATATGTATGGAAATGTGAGGTTTAATATGCAAATAATGATTCTGGACCAAGAATGCAGGCCACAAAGCGCAGCTGAATTGTTTCTGCTCTGGCCCCGGTCCGAGCATTAACGCAGCGTTGATGTGATAAAATAACGTTTTATTAAGTTATTTATTTTTCGACTATTAGTACATTAAATGACATTTTTAAGCCCCAGGTGTGTTTGTAAAGGACTTCCATCAATCTTTTTTGGGGTATTTGTATCATTCACATGTGAAAAGCTTTACCTGGTGAAATTCTGTTTAACCAATTAACAAGTTTTCACTAATTGCATGCATGGCTGTTGTTTTCCCACAGTGCTGGCATGGGTTTGTCGGTACCTATTTTAGATGCTTGTGCACATCCTCAGAAATGAATGCTAAGCATCCATACAGTGCAATACCAACATAAACAGTGTGGGGGCACTACAGCGGACTGAACAAACTAGCATTTGTGTCTCAAATCGTTTCCTTGAGTCTGATTCTCGGCCGTTATCGAGTACTAATACTAACCTATTAATGTTAGTGTTTGAATTTTAAAAACCTCTTGTGGCGTTGAAAAGGTCTGTTTTGCGAACCGGTCTTTTCCAGTTTAGTAAATGGCTACGACACCAATCACAATGAGGGCAGAAGGTTTTATAGAGCAGTAGAGCTTGTCAGTGTGTTTAACATGAAGTCGCTGGAGTTTTTAAAGAACTTGACCTGGAAATCTGACAGACGTGGATGATTCCTGCAGTGATTTTAATGTACATATGGATGTACATAAAGAGTCAAACTCACAGAAGCCCGAACTCATGATCCTTAAACCAGAAACGGAGAAAAAATCCTCATTTTTCTGTCCCAGGTTTTATCTTTTTAAACATAAGCAGGGAAGAATCTGTATCACACAAGCCTAATGCAAAATGTGATGACATTAATGACAAATCACATAGAGGAATGTCTGTTAGAGGCCAGTTAGGTTTCAGAGTAATGCCTTTTCAGCAGTGATGCTTAAGTAGACCTCAGAAGGAGTTGGATGCTGGAAGCCCCGGGTCCAGACTTAGTGCTGTGAAATGAAAAGCGCTTGAAGAATGAATTAAAGAATTGAATTGTGACTGGAATGGCCAGCAGCCGTCCAGAGCGATGTGCCCATCTGCTGTAAAAAGAGCAGCGCAATTCAAGTCTATTGACCTTTATAATGTACCCTAGGGGCTTTCTGTACACACACTGTGTGAAAGGACAGTCTGAGTCAGTGGCAGCCATTCGTCTGCCCTCAAATTTGATTTTTGTCCTGGATTTTAGAAGTGACCTTCAACCAGATGATGAGCAAACTACATTAACATATCCTGCCAGTCAAAAGTTATAGAATGCACTATATTCTACCAAATCATCTTCTGTATTAAATAACCTAATTTTACCATTTTAGCTGAAGGTCTTAGTTTTTTGGTACAAATTTTGTCTTCGGTGCTGCTTTTATGGCTTCCGCATTATTGCATTAGATTTACAAGTATTACTTTTCTGCCTTTCCAGATGAAAATAACGGTTCTGCCTGCAAATATAGAAGCGAGTGGGACGAAGCATCCAGATGAAGATGATTATAAAAACGTAGCAGCTGAACTTACTTGAGACTGCTGCTGCAGTTATAAAAAAAAGGCAGGAGAACGTGTTGTCATGCCAGGTACTGGCTTTGTTTAGTTCATTGCGGTGCGCTGCTTTTTAAAACCAGCGAATGGAAAATTTACACTTAAAAATGCCTAGATGGGACTGGTGATATTGTTGAATTGCTCTGCGCAATTTCTGCAGTAAGGCATTTTTAAGTAGTAGTTTAATCCTAAAATATCATGAAATATCATCTCGGTGCAAAGCACTTAGCGGTGAGCTCGGCGGTCAGACCCGACTCAGCTCCTGGTATTACTGACTTATCAAGTCACACTCGAACAGGCGTTCAGATGAAAGAAGTCATTCATTCTCAAGCACTTATTGTTGCTAGGCTACAAAAACGACCATAATCTTCTAACACTTCCTTCGCATTCCTTCGTCGTGAATTTCAAGTCCCGATTTCCTTTGGAAAGGTTAGCTAAAACGGTCCTGGCATTGGTGGCAGCTCTCGGGGGACATGGGAATTGATATACCTTCAAAAAGAAGCGTCTGGGTGCAAGAGATAAACCGTACAAGAAAGTGCTGATAGTGTAAATCCCACCCATTCTTGATTTTGATTGGTCAGTGAGAGAGAAGTGACATGGATGAGCTCAGCAGTGTTCCCTGACCGCAGCAGGAAGAAAAGGCCGCACGCTGAGGACGTTTCTGTGCCGAGGATGTTGCGCACGGTCAACACTGAACTTCGTAGGATCTGTATAGAAAACAGATGCTGCCAGTGCAAAAAACACATTTCTTGGACACAGGCACTTAATACGCTAGCAGGGTTTTAAAATAGTCCTTCTCTCTACCGTCATCATCATTCCCTAGTTAACTGTAGGCCTGCCACAGATTCTGAACAAACTCGGTCACATATCGATTGGAGAATTGCTCCCTATCATGATTCAGTGGTATCATCACATATCGAATTGTTGCCTTAAGAATCAGAATTATCCGGTATAAGCCTGAGCTTTACACCCCTAATGTGTAATGCTATAATAAAAAAGCAGTAATGCTTTACATTAATTAGCAATTTGCATTAACACACCATAATTTGTCACTTTTAAGTATATATATATATATATATAAATAGTGTTTTTGAAAATGGGCTTTGCTGCTAATGGAGTCAGAGTGTAGGACCTGCTGCGCTGTCGTCGTGTAGAGTGTGATGGGACTCTCTTCTCTTTCAGCCTGGAGTTGATGTTCCTGAGCTCCTAGTCAGGGTTTAGAACAACGTTAGAATTAGCACGCTGGGCAGTTGTGAGCCGGAGCACCGCAGAGCAGAGGGACATTGATGTTTTTGACAGTTATGCATACAGACATGATTGTGTTCTTGATGCCTGTGATGTATGTACCACCTCTTTTCATTTTGCGTGCAGGAGTTTTAAACTGCCTGCTTGATTTACTGTCATATTAAAATGAGACAGATAGAGTGGGTGGGTAGAATATAGCACTTCATGGTTCGACGGCTGCACCGGCTGTAATTCCTCCTAAGATAAGGGTTTTGTTTTGTCTCGGACTGTTAAACGGGACTGGGCAGTAAACTTTATCTTTAGTTTATACCTTTTATTGGACTTTTTTTTTTTTTTGCAACATCGTCGTCAACAATATTTGTCCGTTGCATATTAAAAATTGCTCTTTGAAAACATTTACAACCTATGCTTAATACGAGCAATTTCATAACCCGATACAGTGACACACTGATGGCGCGAATAGCATTAAGTCACTGCGGTAAAGAACCTCTAGATCAATAAACGTGTTAGCGTTTATTGCACGTGGGGTCACTTGATTTGCAAATGGGGTCATGAAGGAAACACACAACCTCCTGTTTTGTTCCACTGATTTATTTTACAAATTAAGATCAGAATTGATGGCTTTTGTGTGCTGATATTTTTAGACGTTACTCGGTATCACGTGCATGAGTAAATTAGTGTGGTCCATGTTATTTTCATCTTTTTTCACCGTGCTGACATGCTGCACTAGAATAGTTCGGGTCACAGATTTCGATCTGAGATGCGGATCATGACAACAATCACAACAACAGCGGGGAAAAAAAGTTCAGAGATGAAAAGCTCATCAGTGCGTTTTAGCATGAAGTATTTTACAGTCTGACTTTAAAACCTGACATGCCATCCAGTGAATGTCGCATTTATGTCGTAAAATTCACAAAAACAATACTGCTTGCATTGCCAGTGCTTGTGTACATGCAGATAAAAGCCATGTGTGAAGTATAAACCAGGCTTCAGTGCTCGGCGCCGGGCCGAATCCCAACACCCCGGCGTGGATCACTGTCCTATAACAGCACAGCACTTGGCTGGTGAGTCAGTGTGAGGAATTTCCCATCACTTTTTAGTCATTTATGTTACACATATGTACGTAACTGACATGATAAAATATTCAAATGTTACAGTAGTCCTATAGTAGTCCCTTAAATCTGGAATTTAAAGAAATCCTACTGTTGTAAAGGTTTGGGGTGACGGAAAATTCATAACGTATATTCGAGGTGTTTTTGTCCAAAGAGTTTGGGAACCCCTGGCTTAACCCTAACCCTAACCCTAACCCTAACCCTTGGTGTAACGGTATTAGCCGAGCTATTTAATGAGTATCAGACGGTGTTGGAGGCAGATGACAGTGCAACATTCAGGTGATTATATTACATTGACAAAAATTGTCACTTGTCAAAAGACTGACACCAAAACCAGCAAACGTCAATTTCCCGGAATTATTAGCCTGTCTCCATAGCAACATAAATGTCAACTTATCCTCATTTACACACACGTGCGTGTCATTAACACCATACATACGCCTCCACTCGAAAGGTTTTGCACACAGACCTAGCAAAATGTTACCAAGCAATCCAGAAAGAAAAGCTAACTGTTTGTAGAACTCGTTAACGTCTCGCTCTCAGATGGTAATGAGACTTTAAATGAGTGCTTCATTAAATGCAGGAGCATTTGGAGGGTAAGCCCCTTAAGCTTATGTAATAAAAATCCCATAGACAGTGTTAAGTGTTAACTGTAAAACATAAATGTTTGCTGTGCTACAAGTGCCTAATGAGAGCGATAAAGATTTTGGCCTTTGGACCAGATCTTAATTGTCATCATTGTTAGTAAACACTTTATCCTGGTCTTAGTCAGTGTGAGGCAGGAATGACACACCCTGGAAGGTGTTTCACCACATCCGTCACGGCACACCTGGGGCTTGTGGGAGGTGGGAGGAAACCGGAAGTATCTCCTTTTCAGCTTTTTAGAAAAGTCCAGTTTTCTCATCGCCTGAACCCTTTGCCTGTTACTTGGTGGTAATCGATTGTTGCGTTGTCATTTTTTATTATTCGCATGTGATTATTTATAAACGAGCCCTGCTCTCGTGTCTGCAAATTCATCACGTACATTATAGGATGTAATGGCAAACCTACACGTGGCGCACGCCATTTTACAGCTTAATTTTATTGAAAAGGAGGAAAAATGTAAAATTCTGTATAAATATTAAGGATTGAATACAAGATATCATGATATTGATATTATATCGATATATTGCGCATTTCTACGAACAATACGTTTATGCATTAAGATAAACTATGATGAAGTAGATCTTTATTCATCCTGAAGGAAATTCTTCTGTCGGTGATTTAAAACTCAGTAGAGTAATAATAAGGCGGATTACACTGAAACACAGATCATCTTAAACTTAAACACTTAACTTAACTCTGCGACTCATAAAAGCTCGTTCCTAAGTGATGCAAAGCACAAACATTCTGTACAACAACAACTAAAAAGAGTTGGAAAAATGGAAACCAGTAGAGTTTTGCTCTTGTAGGGCGAGGAAAGTAAAAATAAATAAATAAATATATATAAAAAGAGAAAAGCTTGTTCAGTTTGGTTCCAGGAGATACTATATTTTCATGAAGAAGAATAACATCATTTCTTACAGGAGCTGTGTGTGTGCATGTTCCTGGGGTTTTTTGTCTTGTTTCTCCAGGATATAGTGATATTCGTTAGAAGACATGTCGTACAGCTCTGGGTGATTTGACATGGGGATGATGAATCTCTCCGTGGTGTCCACTGTTCCGCTCTTCTTGTCGTTTCAGACATCGCACCCCTGTAAGAATCCTACCGCTTCGATTGCTCAAAACACCTGGAACTTTCCTAGGATACACTCAGCTGACGCTGATGAGCATCACGTTACCCTCGGAAACACGAATCACGTTCAACTTAAACCAATGCTCTGCTTAACGTTAGCGGTGTCAAGGGTTCCGCTATAGCACGCAATGGCAACTCTGCAAATATGAAACATCTGTGTATGAAAAATTTGTTCCTGTTCACAGCAAGTGAGCATTTGTGTTATTTCATGAGGTCATGTGGTACAACGTCACTGGCCTAATAAAGCGGAATAGCGGTTTTATGCAGCGGAGAGCAAACAATGTAGAAGTGAATCAAGTTCTTGAATCAAATTTCTTTGAGAAAGAATCTAAATCACAAGTTTAATATAATATATTGGGCAGCCGTCGTGACGGTTTGTCAGGTTGGAGCCAGAGAAAAAGCTCTCCGTGTCTTGGCAGGCGTTTGATGACCTTTGTTAGCGAATTAAAGAGGAGTTTGTGTACAGCATGGCTCTGGACTCTGTTCTGTACCACCTCAGCCCGCGCTCTTCCTGCTTTTCTTTTTCCTTTTTTTTCCTTCAGTACAGGAATGTCATCAGCCATGTTAGTCTGTCTAGCGAAGGTGAAAAGGAGCATGTCATCAGAAAGACAATTGAGCCACAGCCAGGTGCCCTAAGCCTATTTCTCTGCATTAAAGCATGTCACAATAGACGCTAACACTGCAGCATTCCTAAACAGAGCTGACAGACACTGAAGAAATTCTTATTACTGTTATAATTTGTCATGACAGGCTCAG
The DNA here is from genome assembly GCA_030068355.1 of Notoglanidium maculatum. Taxonomy (NCBI): domain Eukaryota; kingdom Metazoa; phylum Chordata; class Actinopteri; order Siluriformes; family Auchenoglanididae; genus Notoglanidium; species Notoglanidium maculatum. The sequence continues at coordinate 496,497 of JAQQZX010000011.1, read as the reverse complement.
TCTAGACTCAATTTGTGTGAATGACCATTTAACAGTTGAGGTAGGTCTGTGTGAGAGAAGCAGTGGATTTAAACCGTAAGGATTATGAATATTGGCCATTGCATGAGTTGATGCTTGAGTGCAAAAGATGTTCTCAGAGGCTCAAAAAACTGTTATATCCCATGCTTTGAGAGAGTATATATCTATATTTATAAATACTATAGGAGTATTCCATGTTTGGGTTTTGGTGCACTGGACACGTTTGGTACACTCACTCCATTTATTCCATGCATGACTTGTTAATTAAGACATGAGAGATTCACGGCTGTTTCACCCCTAAGCATCACTCCAGCTTCCCTGATTATGGAGCGCAGTCATGCATAGTGAATGGGAATGAAATACGTGAGACTTTTAAAACGTGACCCATTATTATTTCCCCTTTGTTGCGTTCTCAGGCCTCAGTTTACGTTAACACACTTCACTAATCCTAAAAGTACTCTGACCCAAAAATCGAAGAAAATTAATCCATACGTTCAGCATCTCAAGGGAACTGATACGGCATCAGCTAAGTAAAATTGTCTGCGGTACCATCTTAACATGCTTTGGGATTTCCCTTGTTAAAGTAATGCTAAATGTGCAACTGTAAGCACTTCTGCTGATTTGAGATGAAGAAGGATGAGGAGGGAAAAAAAATCAATATGCCAAGACGCTACAACAGCAACAACAACAAAACATTCGCGTTTATTTAAGTAAAAAAAGACAGCGTCCTCCTGCTGATTACATACAGACCTCCCACATGGGATCGACTACCGTTTAGCTTTGCGCCTTCACTGGACGTGCATGCCCAGTCCGGATTTGAGGAACTGCTGTAATTAATGTTTAAAGAGATGTTGGATAAACTGTTTACATCTGAAAGCTATCACTACAAAATGCGAAATAAGGATGAAAGTTTGTTCATCAATACAACGAGCGCATTTGGGAAAACGTTTAGCCCTTGTGGGCAAAACTGGTATAGAATGCTAATGATTGGCCAATTAGCCTTTGATTCTATTCGAATCGAACGTTGGTGTGTTTCCATCCTTGGTGCTGTTTTTTAGCAGGTGAGAACACAGCAATCACACTCGAGTGCGGTCCAAAGTAACCATCTGACCAACGTATTCTCGGTCCACTTTTAGTCTAACTCGAGCGTGGATTGGTTTTAGTGAGAAAGAAATGGGACTCTGAATCTCCTCAGTACGATGAACATGCCCTAGTGTTGTGTAGATGTGAGGTGCTGAACTGGAGCTCTGTGGATACGTGATGTTTTAGAGAATTTGACCAGCAAACAAAAACTGAATATAAATGCTGGAAATGTTTTAAACGAGTTATTTACATGATTATGTAGTAATTTATGCGTTCTCTCTGTGTGCGCTGGTGATTATCGTGATTTCTATGCGCATTTGGCAAAGTTTTCTTCACCTTTTTCCATCATTGCATTACTGGGCAATGAACGAAAGAGTTTTTACGAATGCATTTTCAGCCCTACTTGCCCCTCAGATGACGTGCTTTGCTTTTTGGTTTTGTGTAATTTATGTGCAGTGAGAAACCAAACCAAACCAAATAGCAAACAAACCCAAAGCATTAAACTCACTCTGTTCTTGACTTGACAGACAGAGTAATAAATGTGAAAGCTCTAAAAGACGTCATTGTTTTGCTTGGTAGGTTTTGGTGTAAAGTTTATCCTCTGAGATTTTAACATTGTAATGTAAACAATTGTACCTTCCTAAACCAAATCAACTCGTCCGGTGTTTATCTGTCAGTGCGGTTTGCTTAAATGGTGGTTATAGCAGTTGGTACTTTCTGGGTCACGTTACTACAGTTTAAGCAGGGGAGGAAAAAATATCTCAAAACAGTACTTAAGTAAAAGTATGGGTACTGTTTCAAAATCATACTTGGTTAAAAGTAGAAGTAAAATGGCTTTAGCAACAAAAAAACCCTAGCTAGTAAGTTTACCAAATTTAAAATGACCTTAGAAACATCATCCTGTAGGAATCATTGTTAAATGGAGCAGCACAGAGCGTTACCTCATTACCTCTTTAGCATAGTTCTGCAGTTTTATTTGAAAACTTTGATGTGAATTTGACTTGATTGGTGAAGAATCTGGGAAAAATATCTCAGGATTTGTAAGATTGAAGGTTTTGAAGGTCAAAATGAAAATGTAAGGAGTGAAATGTATGTTTTGGGTTTTGTTTTTTTTTTGTGCAAATTTATTAAATGAAAGTATTCAATTTAAGTAATATTTGATAAAGTCCTTTTACACATTTTCTCTCTCACAGCACGACTTATATCATCAGGTGTTCTTTTACAGCGGAAAGAGCACAGGGAGCAAAACAACCCATAAATGTAGAGCATTTCGCAGTGGGCCGAAGTGTTTATGAGTTTTCCTTTTTCCTTTTCACGGAGTTTCAGGGCTCGTGTAACCGTCATACACTCTGCGGTTCTGTTAAACCTATTTCCTCTGTTAATATAAAATTCACTTTCAACGCTAAACAACGCTTATCACAATACATCGGAAAGGAAGGATGGATATATTTAATACAACAGAAGAGCGATAACACGGCTGCTGGGGGGTCGTGAGGCTGTGCTGTTTGTGTGGGAGTGATCAATCTCTGTCGAGCTCAGTCACACTAGCCAATCGTAGGCAGCAGTTTGAAAAGATGCGTTTGGCTGGCTTCACATGTCTCAGCCAAAGCATGCGTTATTCTGTAATCCATCGTATTCGGAACTCGTATTCGGAATTCGGAACGTTTTCCCAAGTTCCGATTTAAGCGTTTTCGAGTGCTTTAGCTCGGAAAAACAGGAAGAAAAGGTTTTTACAAGTTACGAGTACAATAGATTGGAGAAAACTGGATAGTGGTGAGAAATGTTACGTGTTCTCCATGTCACGCGTGTCCAGTGCGTCCTTGTAGTCAGCATCAGCGGATGCAGGAATCTTGTAGACGCGACTGAAAGGGTGTCATACATTAAACAGGGAAGGTGGGAAATGTGGTGCCTCTACCGTCCTCCTCACTTCACACCGCTAACACATATGTTCCTCCACACCTTCCTGTCAGATGACACGTGATTCATGGAGGAGCCGTTCAGTCCGACAGAAGGTGGAAGAGCCTGGATGAAGCAAGCAGCTCTTGTCCAAGAAAGCAGCGGAGGAAAATTAATGAGGAAGAGTGACTCGGCTCTAAATCACGGCAGAACTCATGTGTCAAGCTGCTTCCTTTCTAGAGAATAGTAACAAGCAGCGGAGCAAACTAAATAACCACGCAGCTCAAGAGTCCCACCAGTTTATTAAATTTAAGGGCATGTCTGAGGTGTCTGGAATGGCTCGGTGCGCCGTAATCACATTCCTCACTGAAGCTCTGTTTAAAGGCTTTTGATGTTGAGGGCAAAGGTGACACAGAATTGCCCAGCAGTACATTTATAGACGTGTATTGATGCGTTAATTGAAAATAAAACATATTGGCACATAACCTTCTTCCATAACCTACTTAATTAAATAGTTCCAAAGTGTCTCCGCATCCCATATCTTCCCAGATGAATCCAAAGGGAGAAGTGTAAGGCATAAGCCTTTGTATGACTTGGCAGAAGGCGTTGGCCGGTGGGACCCTTTGGCTGTGTTCAGTTGCCCTGACCTCTCGGTGGCATTCATATCCGGTCTGGGCAGCCAGCCGTGGCAGTTTGTTAGCCTGGGATTAGCTGGCAGTGGGGAGCACAGAGAGCAACCTGGCTCTTTTTTTCCTCAGTCTAGCCTCCTGAGCTGGCCCTGACCCAGCACTCAATACCAGTCTGCTCAGGTTGGGATTTAATTGCATGTTCGGTGCTATAACAGGCTGTAACTTTAAAGCCTATTGGCAAAGTGCTGTCGCAGAGCCCATACTAACCCATGTGTAATCTCTTTCACTGGGAAAAAGTCCCAGGAGCACAGGCAAAGGATGAGGTTGTGTTCAGTGGCTTCAGAAGCATCAAAGTAGCTATTAATTACCACTGTTAAGTAAGTGTTGCGTGTTAGTGTCCGCAGTCAGTTTCCACTGAAGCTTGTAATAATGTTCGGTTATCGCCGTGTATAAAGACTGTGGGTTTTCGGTGTAATCCTCTCAGAGGATATTCCAGCAGTCATCAGATATGACCAGTTCAGCCGTCGTTATCATCAGCAATAATGCTGCCTCTTTAAACATCCGTTTAATGATTGGTCTCTCCAGGGATTTTGTGAAGTTATATCTTTTCGACTTCATTACAGACCAGAACTGCATCATTATAGCAGTAATTTAAGAGCTACATTCGGCAATATTGCCAATACTGGTGCAATAGCAAAACTCTTTTCTCCAGAGGAGGTGTTTTGTGTAGCCTGTGTACGTGTAGCCCTGTGTGTTAGTAGACACTGCATTATGACTCAACTTACTCAGTTTTTGAGTCACATCACTCTTGTTCACTCCTGTATTTGAAGTTTCTAATGAGCATCCAGAGCTTTGTGTAAATTACGTTCGTTAGTCCACTCAGCCAGGGCGTTCGAAAATTAGCCATATTAGTCCTTAGCACATCAAGTGTGTCAAGTATTTTACCAGAGTGACTGAGTAACCTGCATCCCATTATGTTAACCTTTTAGGAGAGCTGAACACTGCTCATTCTTTTGGTCATATTCTTTACTATTCTGCTCTGTCCAAGTCAATGAGCTGGAGCCGGGAGTCTGATGCTCGGGCTGCTTTAAAGGTGTCTTCACTGTGGATTAAGTATTAAAAGAAACATTTAACGCTCTATGAATACAAATAGGCTATTATATAAAGTCCTCAAATAATTTCTGAAGGTTTTTAATCTTGCCTTTGTGATGGCGCCTTGCCAGAGATTTCCATTAATTTAGCAGAATAATGTTTCTCCAGCATTTCCTCCACATTTTTTGTATGCATGTATGTAATGTATTTTTACTGATTAAATTCTGTCCATTCAAGGATTTTTCGGGCATGTATTCAGTAGCAAGCCACTCAGAAAGTGTTCGGCATTAGGCACGGTGGAGTGTTGGATGCATACCTTTTCTCCCTGTGAGAATATTTTATATGGACCCCCCATTGCAAAAAAGCATTCCTGCTATGCTAGTGGACTAAAAATAAGGGCCTTACACAGGGTTTCCAAGCAACAGGTTTCTGACGCAGATTAGTACAACGCCGCTAACGGCCCTGAACCGATCTGCCCCTGTACCCGTTCTTGTTCTCTTCCATGTTTACGCCACTCTCTTCCTGCATCTTTACTTAACCATAATTACAGAGACTGGTTATTTCTGATTGTCACGCTGTGTGAAAAGTGCACAGGGTTATTATATAAAGACCTCACTCACTCAGCCTGGCCTCAGGGCAGGAAGAAACCAAAACACATGCTCTCTAGACCTAGTCCACTTCTGGAGTTCTAAATAAAGTCCCTTGTTTTTTCTCACTGATACCCGATGGGACATGATGTAATGAATCCCTCGGACATTCATCAAAACATGTCTAGTGCAGTGTTATTAAATAGCCAAGCAGTGTCTGGCTCAGTGGCTACAAGGCTTGTGAGATATCGATTTTACTCTGCTTGTGATTTACCATTTAAAAAAATTGTGATAAATGATTTAATTACCAGAACAGCCAGCCTTAAAAAAGACGGGAGATTTCCACCATTCCAGGTGAGGCCAGGAAGAGTAAAAGTGTATACATCGTATTGCAAAATCCTTACATTGCACAACTTCTGCAATCCTAATTTAGAAGCCTCTGGTTGAAATAACCAGAGCAAGTTTCAGCACATTTCAGCAATATATGTAATAAAATAAATTCACACTTTAAATACAAAACAACACTGAAAAATATTACCTTGTGTGTTCTTGAACATTCTGCATTTGTACTATTTTCTAGTATTTTAGATTTATTATTAACGCTATAAAACAAGACACTCTCTTACCCCTCCCTCTCCCAGCGTGTATTAGAGCGTACGGTGGCCGTCAGGAGCCCGTAGAGTACTTCCAGTACTTACATTCACACACTCTTGCTTTTTCTGTGTTAAATAATAAGTACGATCCTCCATTTCTCACAATTTGGTTCTCAAACTTGTTCTCCAGCTCCAGCAAACACTGATTCCTCTTCTTTCTTCTTCCTCGTCTTCCT
>JAQQZX010000011.1:472675-483801 GCA_030068355.1 Notoglanidium maculatum | reverse complement strand
GAAAGGCACCCTGGGTGACCCGGGGATCGAACCCAGGACCTTCTTGCTGTGAGGTGACAGTGCTAACCACCACACCATTGTTATGTTGCTTCTTTTCAAAATTTTCCACAAAAAAATGTAAAAAGCCCAAATTCTCCAAATTAAATAAAGATATTTTTATGACTCCAAAGAATGCCTTAGCTTTTCTAAAATTAGTTACTTATTAATAATAGATTTGCTTTATCTCTGATATCAGCTGCATCACAGTCCTAAAATAAAATAACATGCAACTTTAAGTAATAAAAATATATAAAGAATATTAATGATTTTAAAGGTTATAAAAGAGTTAATTATTCTGTATAGTTTTATTTTCACACATTTTTAACATATAAAATTCTCTTCAAGGTACAATATGTGATTTTTTTTCCATCTGACTTTAATTAAATATAAAACTTGGGATTACTGGAAACAGGATGTGAAATGCCGAAATAGGTGCAAAATAACAAAAAAGTTTGTTTGTTTCCAAGCAGCGCTGGGAGGAATGGTGTGGAAGAGATTTCATTTTGACTGAACGTCCAACCAAACAAGCACTTAAACCGTAACCATTTTTAAATGCTTTAAACCATATGCATATTCGGGTTTTTTTAAATTATTTTTATTATTATTATATTTTTTGCTTCCGATTTACAGTAAGTCAAATGAAGTGTGAACTCTTATCTGCTCTCTGCCATCCATCTCCTGAACAGCAGTCTCGTGTGCCAATGTGAAGCACATTCAGTAAAGAGTGATCATTTCAGCACAGCAGCATGGCGCAGTGGGAATACTGACTCTCGGATCCTCATTGATCATCCTCCAAGTTCAAAACAATAATAAGTGTGATGAATTGGTGCATTGGACAAATTCCAAAAATCTTTCGTACACGTCAAGGGCACTAACAGAGCCAAGCTGAGGGAGGTCGTCCTTCATGCAGAGTACATTTGGTGGAGTGGGCCGCTGACGATAACAGACATGCTCATGGATTGACTTGGGCTTTGCTGAGTGTGGATGTTTCCAAGAGGCACTCGTTAGTATGACAGCCTTTGGGTCAACGTAGTGTGAAAAAGTTTCAGGAACCTGGTTGAAGCTCATTAATTAATGTCAACAAGGCAAAAAGTGCACCACAGTTCGTTTGCAGAGCCCTGAACATCATAGACATTATGTCTGCATATTACCCAGGAGGCACCAAGCTTTATCTCATTAAGCACTTTATAGATGCTAGGACCTGGCAGCGGAAGAGATGAGAAGAGAGATAGGAATGAAGGAGGAAGTATAGATGCTCTGTAGAGCGTAGAGTTTATGTATTGCAGCATATCTTGGAAACAAGCCTGGAATGTATAAATATGAAGCTTGGGGGAAGGGAGGGGGTTGATGAGAGGAGAAAAGGCTTCTTTCCTAAATTTCTCTGTGTTGTAAACTGTAGTTGTAATACCGTTCTGCTTGGTAGATTCACCCTGAGAAGTAACTCAAGCTGTCATAAGGCACAGAGGAGTCACCCCATGGCTATGAAGTCATTAGTGCCACAAAAGTTTTTTGTGCTTCCCAGCATATCGGAAGAACTTCACAACTGTCATGTCACATGTACCAAACTGTCAAGCACTCAACCACTGAGAACCTGTGTAGCCTCACGATGCTGCTATCATCCCAGCATGTTCAGCCCAAACCTCTCGCACCGGACAGAGTTTGATATATTTTTACCCGCACTATCCAGCTTGGCAATATTTCTGCCAGCCGGAGCAGTTTTATAGCCCACTCCACTGTCCCAGGGGGCCAGTTAGCTGGAGGTGTGGGATGAACACATGGCTTTACTGTTGAATTCAGGCAGCTGAGGCTTCACATCTGGTCTGCAGTAACGAACGAGAGACAACTCATTTCTGAAAAGCTCGGAAGCCACAGCACTGTCAAACTAATAGGACTAGAGGGATATCGTGTTACATAGTTAAATGGTTAGAATGTGAAGGATTTAATGTTTTTGGGAGTGTTAGAGGCGACGTATAGAAGATCAGCTTGTATAATGTGGTGAGGTGATAACTTGACTGCTGTTTGTACATACAAGTGTTGATGTGTGTTAAAGGAGATTATGTTATTAATCCATGAAGGAAATTCTTGTACCAGTTGATCAAGACAATACAAAATAGTGAAGATCACATTGAATAAAATTTATGGGGAAAAACTCTAGATAGAGTAATAAAGTAAAAATAGAAATAATTGTTGAAAACAGAGCAAAAAAATGCCCAACTAAACTGTAAAAAGCAATTCAATGTAATGTAATGTAAAACTACAAACATTAAAAATAAAAATGGAAATATTCTTAAAAAAAAAAAAAAAACCCACCTGCAATAAAGTTTGAATCTGTACCTGATATTTTTTTTAACCAAAGTCAAAATTACTATCCAAGTAATTAAGCAAATTCACGAGTCAACATGGATTTTTTTTAAATACATTATCCAAAATTCATATATTCACATCATAAAGCAGATTCTCAGTTTTGTTTCTAAAATCTGACTGGCTGAGCCGTTTTAAAATTATTAAACCAATAAAACTTACGATTGTGACTGGTGAAGTCTACGTGCTTTTCAGAATCTCAGAATCATTAACACAGTGAATCACTCGTGATCTGTTTGGTGGATGTAGCGGTGTGTACACTACATGATCTCTAATGGATCTTCATCTGGAGAGATCCCTGACGAAAAAGCGCATAATGCACACTTCCAACTTTCTCATGAAATTTAACATGAGAGCTGTCAATCATTTCTGATTAAAAACAAACAAGAAAGCAGAGGAATTAGCGAACGCTGTGGAGGAAACGGTTGGTGAGATCAAAGAGAACAGCAGGCATGGTGAAAGGAAATGTGGCAATTTTTATACGGTAGGAATCAATATTTTGTCCTCGTTCTCCCGCACTAATAGACGGATGATAAACTGGATTCAGGGATCTGCTGCGCAGGACAGGAGTAGAATGTGGTCTTCTCTCGGCTTTATTGGCCGTTCCTCAGTACCGTTCTTACTGCGAGTCGTACAGGGTTCAGAATTCTCGATTCATCAGCAAGAAAAGATAATGTGTTCAATCCGACTAGTGCCTTCATATACTCTAGCATAAGCTATACTGCCATACACGCAGATGCTGAAAAAAATGAACTCTGCTCTATTTCCATGCAGAAAGAAAATCACTACAGGATAAACCTCACATCTTTAAACATTCGTATTTTGTAGTTACACACTCAAGCTATCATTTCCAGAACTTTATATTGTCTAAAGCATCAGGAAAGTAGCGATGGTCTCATTGAGATTTTTGGGGAATATTAAAAGTGTCCCATCATGTATAGTTTTTCACTTTCAAACACTTAGCAGTTGGGACAAGAGAAACAAGTTAGCGTTCCCCTACGGTCATAACGCAGTGATATGACTTTGTTTCACCTCTGAGAATAAAGCTGTTCCACTTGCTAATTAGCAACTCAGAGGAGCTATTTATATCTAGTTTCACCTTATCAACAACACCGCAGCATTGAAGTGTTAGCGTGCCTGGTGTAAAGCGTATGATGTGCTGCTGAAGGGAAGAATAGCTGAGTCATTCACTCTTACTTTCACTTCCACCGTCCAGTTTTGGGACGGATTACATTTTTACCTTTGGCTGCCCTTGAATTGTCAGTGTATTAATAACATAATGTAGGGCTGCTTACATGCACAATCCGCAAATTATTTTTTGTACTGCTGTTAGGAAATGTGCTGACCGAATCAGACGATTTCAGTCTCTCCGTGTTAAGATGCGGAGCTGCAAGCTGCCCCAGATACACACGATTTAAGCAAAATAAAACATGACAGTGTTTAAATTTGCAGCGCACTTCTGAAATTCACACACTCGAGTTGGTTCTCAGTCTTTTGCTTGCACATTCCAGGGTGTCTGCAGCTCCATCAAAAGATTTTGAAAGTTTTAACAAATTTAAGGGTTTAATAAGTATTAACCCTTTCATGCAGTCAATTTTAAACTTTTTAAAAACTTTTAAGGAGGTTTTAAGAAATATATATATAAATATACAATAAGAATAAATCATCCAAATCATCAATTTCTTGATTTCTGTTCATCTCTAGACTGTTCGGTCATCGTGAAGTACGTCTCTGGTACCTTTATGAAGTCCATCATTAAATTAGACTCAAATGAACACCGTAGCGTTTTTAAAAGTAGAGTTTTATTGTCAAGAATTCTGTTTTTTTTCTTTTAATATAATTCATTATATCTACATTCTATGCATGTTATATTATATGTGCATATGTAAAGGAATGTAAATGTTTTTAAATACATTTTTGCATATGAAAATAACGTGCATGATCTTTCTTTTTTTTTTTTAAGTTTTTTTAAACCTCTTTTATTTTGTAAAAATGTAACCGCAGTACTGTAAATAGCTCAGCGCACACTGTGCCTTCAAACTTTTTTTCCTTATGTGAAACTTGCTATATATTCAAGTGTTTTTATATTTCATCACCATGACAGATTCGGTCTCAGATTACATTTGAAGTGGAACTGAAAGAGATTATTTCTTTATATTTAGCTTAGGGTTACTATACCTGTAGATGCATCATCATTCTGTCTTACGGTCGTTATCTCTTTTACGTGCAGATTAACGATTCACGCTGAGTGCCCCATGCATCTGGAAGATTTTCCCATGGATGCTCACGCCTGCCCGCTCAAGTTTGGAAGCTGTAAGTGTGTTTTTTTTTCTCTATCAGTGTGATTGGTATTCATAAAGCAGCTCTGATGAAATCGACCGCCTCCAGCTGCTCGTACTGCTCTGTCTTCATGCTCTAAAATGGCACAACTGATTCAGAAACATTGTCCTTATTACAAAGACGATTAGCCGTCCAGAATAGTGCTCAGTTTTGCCCTTGGTATAATCACAACTAAACTAAACCACATCTAATGGTTACAGATTATTCTGTTCTCGAACGTAAATGACGCAGATCTTGGTAAAACAGTCTAAGACATCATGTGCCGAAAAAAGAAATTCAGCCCACCTGGAATTCTTATGGCTTCAGGTCAGTTCTTTGACCGTGGCTTGGTTGTTGGTGTCAGACAGGATGGTTTGAGTAGTTCAGAAACTGCTGACCTCCTGGGATTTTCACACACAACAGCCTCTAGCGTTTACACAGAATGGTGCCAAAAACAAAAAAAACCCACTCATAAAAAACAGTGGTTCTGCAGGTGGAGGAGAACGGCCTGACTGCTTTGAGCTGACGGGAAGGCTACAGTGACACAAATAGCCACTCTTTAGAACCGTGGTGAGCAGAAAAGCATCTCAACACTTCAAAGCCACATCAGGATGTTAGCCAAGAGCAGGAATCTGAGGCTCACCCTAACTAGACAGGTGAAGACTGGATAAATGTCACCTGGTCTACTGAACCATGCACCATGCCTGCCTTGTGTGAACAGTTCAGGCTGGTGGAGGTGGTGTCATGATGTGGGGAATGTTTTCTTGCCACACATTGGAGCCCTTAACACCAGTTGAGCAGACATTTGAACCCCACAGTCGATAAGTAACTTCAGTGGCCTCCCCAGTCACCAGATCTGAATCTAGAACAGGAAATGATTGTGCAGCTCACAGTCACGTGATGCAATCATGTCAACATGGACCAAAGGAATACTTTCAACACTTAGCGGAATTCATGCCACGAAGAATTTAGGCAGCTCGGAGACGAAATCGGGGGTGGGGATGTCATACCCTGTGTTAGTATGTGTAGTGTTTGTAATAAAGTAGACGGTGAGGAGATAATTGTAAATAACTGCTGGCGTGAGTTATTTGTTTGCGCTGGAAAACTAACCTCTGCTCAATGAAAGGCTTGAAAGCTTCAAGATATACATAAAAATGTATATTAAAAAAACGTCATATGACCATAACAGTTAAAGCATTCATCCAACTTCAAGGCAACCGGGGAGTGTAAATCTGATTATTTTCTAACTTTTTTTTAGTGCTGGTTTCTTTGTGAAATACACAAGTTTAAAATGAAGAATGTAGCCACGGGCACTGGAGATCACCGTGAAGCAGCGGTCATGTCACCATGAATAAAACATCCCCCCAGGCGATAAAACAAAGGCTTCCACTCCTGCATATTCAGCTGCACCTTCCAACCAACGGCCCTCGTTACGAAGGGCTCAGCACAGAGGGGCATCTCATTTGATCCTTCTGCATATCATCGGAAATCAGTCTGAAAAGACGGTGAACAATCGGCTCTTTTATGCAAGCGATGCTGTACGATCAGCGAGTAATTAGCGGCTTTTGTTAGCGGCTGACAATTATGAGCGTGCTCCCTCTTGCCTCCCCCTCCTGCGTGTACCCTCTCATTCGCCTCATTCCCTAATCACTGCCTACTTCCATTTTAGCTTACGCTGCCTGTCAAACTGTGCTCGGCAATCACATGATACTTTTTTTTTCACACTTTGAACTTTGGATCTTGAAAATCAGCACAGTAGAAGAACCAGGTTATTTATTTCTGGCTTGAATGAAGCACATTACCCCATCGATACTGAGGACACAGAGAATCGTTGTGAGTGGGGGCAGTAATGGAAATGTTCTCCTTCGAGTTTTATTTTAGAAAATAAGTGGCAGGGCAGCACGGCGGTGCAGGGGTTAGCACTGTCGCCTCACAGCAAAAAGGTTCTGCTGCTTGACTGCGACCTCGTTCTCTCCGTACCTGTGTGGGTTTCCTCTGAGCATTCCAGTTTCCTCCCAAAGACTTGCAGATTTGATCCTCCTCGAGCTAAGTTCTATGTTTAAGAAGTTATCGCATGTAAACTTCGGCCGACATGCCCAAGGTGCCGAGAACTGCACAGTCACTCGGGGGGAAAGAGGTGCTCGGTGTTTGCAGAACTGATACCTTTGTTTCCACTCAATTCACGGAACGTTGTGCTCATTTGTAATATACACGCTTGCCGATGGAGCTCAGGTCAGCCGTTCTCATGGTCATAAAGATGTAAAAGAACAAAACAACATCCAGTTCTGCAAGCAGAAGCGCCTTGTTGACGAGGGAGGTGAGAGGAGAATGGCCAGACTGGTTCAATAACCACTCTTTACAACCATGGTGAGCAGAAAAGCATCTCATAGCGCAACCTTGATATGGATGAGCTCCTACCACAGGGGGTTCCTCTCCTGGAACAGGGGGATCCCGAAACTGGACCGTGTTTCAGATTAGTAAAAGATGATGAAATCTTATTCCCTTCCTGCAGTGTGATTGGCTGAGTGGATAACTGCATGGATGAGCAGGAGCATGGAGGTTCCTATTAAAGTGGATGGAGCTGTACCGTTCTGAGCTTGGGTGGGAACGGCTGGAAAGAGAATGCATCCTTGTTTTGTTATTGTAATAGAAAATGTGCTTTTATGTCATGTGTATTGATTATATTCAAGATGGAGGTATTTTTTCCCCTTTTCTTTCTCTCTGTTTTCTCTCTTGGTGTTCCGGGTTTAAATTAAGTGACTAAATTTAAAGTTGTCCTCGTTCTATTTGCTGAAAGCGGGTGACACTTTTGCCCTTTTCACTCCCCATAAGCCAGTCTGACTGTAAATAAACCTCTCTGTTCTCGCTGCCTGCTGCAACTCGGTATCAGAAGCCTGAACAATACACTTCATTGCCAATTACGATTTATTATAGATGAAACCGCATTAAATTCTATGTGTTGAGCCTTTGATTATCGGCTTTGCAACTGAATAAAATAATATCTTTTCTCTCCGGCCATCAAAATTTCATTAGCAAACCCCTGGATGGTGTGTGAATTTGGTTTCTGTTCCAAAATCTGTTTCTCGCAGTTACTGATTTATATACCTTGGATACAGCATAATGTAACAATAATTTAATGTATTGATTTCTCCCTTTGGTTATATACCAAGTGACTCGGATATTGATATTTGTTCTGAGGGATTTATATTCGACGACGAAGCTTGCGTTATAGTGCAGAGCGCTCTGTGTAACTGTTAGCACTAGAACTGCATGACAAGCTATAACGTGTATATGTTTATGTGTGTAATATACAGACACGTGGCAAAGGAGCGTTTTTCCAGCATGGATTGGGTTCATTTTTCCTTTTGGAGGGAAAGATTGCTGCAAAAAATAAACCCGGCTTTAATGATGATCTGGGTGGGCGTGGTCTATTCCAGAATGACTCCGCCTCCCAAGCACAGGACAGAAGGGATTGGTAAATGGCTTGATGAGTATGAAAATTACGTGAATCATATCAAAGCAGACAACAAAATATAGTCGGACTATAAAGATAATCGGCCACAATTTGATCGATCAGTTGGACGGTGTCATGAAGCACGCTGTAGAGCAGTACGTCACTTTATTCAGACTAAAATTTGAAGTGAAATGGTGGTGCGCGTTACAACAGAGAAAACAGTGTAACCAGTTAGACCTTTTAAGTATAATAGGAACTTCTTACATTACGCTACACTCTTTGCCTTATGACATAACGTATGTTATCGTGGGAGTAATATGCCTATTTGCTATCATTTTTTCTGGCCAATGTAACAAGCATTGGAAGTGTGATGTCCTAGGATGAACCATGCCATCTTATTCTGATAGATAATGATCCATTATATTGATCCATTCAGTATTTATTATTTATCGACCTCGTACACACTAGGGGCTGCGGCAGAGGCAGTGGCGTACAGAGCAGGAAGTTTGCAAGTGGAATCCTAACTGCTTCGAAGCATGCTTACTTAATAGTCCTGAAAGTTTAGCTGATCAGAAGGAAGTGTTAGGGCCCATGTTCCAAAATACAAGGCACTGCTGAACATGTTTACACTGTCTATAATTCACAGCAGATCTGTAGCTTAGGCATCCAAAATGTAGTTACCGTAAAGCACGAATAACGCTGATTATCCTGTAACAAAAGCTTGCGTCAAGGTCTGGGATATATTAGGCGGTAAGCGGACAGTCGGCACTCGTCATCGATGCTTGGGGAAAATGGGCAGTCGTGAAGACCCGAGTGACTTTGACATGGTCCACATGACCCGACAATTTGGTCACAGCAATGCGTTTCAGTCAGTAGTGTTGAGTACCGATGAACAGTGGTCTAAAGAGGGACAAGTCCCGAACCGGCAGCAGCGCCTGTGGGCGATGAAGGCTTTCCTTTCCAGTCCATAACCAACAGAAGGGCTACTGTGGGGAAACTCTCAGAAAATCTTAGTAATTGTTTCAGGAGGAATGTGTCACCACACACAGTGCATATGGGGCTGCGTAACCCATGGCGAATCGTTCGCAGTCTTGCCCTGGCCTCCAGATTCCCCAGAGCTCCATCTGTGTGATGCGCTGGAACAAGAAGTCCGAGCCACAGCAACTTCACCTCCCAACAGGACTTTAAGTATCTGCTGCTAACGTCTTGGCGACAGATACCACAGGGCATGTTCAGAGGTCTCGTGACATCCATGCTCCGGTTCTTGTTGAAGTCGATCTCAGAAAGAGTCAATTCACAGATTGCAGGCATTGAAATCTAAGAGTCGACCCCAACGCTTTGGAGTCAATTCCACACACGGAGAATGATAACAGCAAATTAAAGCATCGGGGTGTTTCAGTTGGAGAGACAACTAGATATTTATTTTGCATTTATTTTGAATTTGTCTGGTTGGAATTTTTGAAACAAAACAGGACTTGAAACTAAGGTAAGACATCTACTATTTGGAGACAGTAAAAAGTTACAGAATCACTGCACTTTGTGTTAGTTCGTGTGTTTTATTTGGTCCGCATTAGCGTGTAACAATATTCTAACTGCTGAGTAGAAATACATTGTATTTTTTTAAAAATGAACGTTCATCATCCTCTGTCTCTCTCAGATGCTTACACCAACAACGAGGTGGTCTACATCTGGACCGCAGATGATGAGAAGTCCGTGTCCGTGGCTCCAGATGGCTCCCGTCTCAACCAGTATGACCTGCTGGGACACGTCATAGGCAAAGAGACCATCAGCTCTAGCACAGGTAGCTATTAGTTAGCTACTAGGCAGTTACTGGCGTAACCGGAAGACCAACATCTAGTCACTAGAAACGAAATGTATGAGGAACACTTACAGAATTATATCAAATCTTTTGCTAAATTAGAGTAGCGTAAGACTCAAAATATTTGCATGGTCTTGACCTGAAGTGGAAACTTTATTCACCTCTGGAACTTTTACATTTCCTCAACCTCAGCTCCATCGCTCAAGTTCATGATCGCACTCAACCAGGTGCCCTGAGGAAATTTCTGGAAAGCTTTCTGTCTAATGTAACAGAGTAAGCTAGGGAATAACTTTCCCAAATGTTGTTTATGGTTAACAGCAAGAGTCACCTAATAAAATTCAGATTTACTATGCTATCAGGATCCACTGTGAAGCCGAGACGCTGTGCTACAGCGAGTCCAAATGGAGTCTGTACGGCTGTACCGTTTTCCATGAAGATTTTCTTCAAATAATGACCAAGAACATTTTTTTAAGAATGATAGATACATACAGGTAGATTTTTGGGAGTCCCCAGCAGACATATTCCGTCCTGTGTCTCTGTAAATAATAGCTTATTTCTTTTATTAATTTCAGGCCAGTATGTGCACAAATATATTAGAAATGTGGTTTTATTTCAGATCTCAGTAAGCCAGTGTTGGTGCTTGAGGAATGAAATTTATAAATGAACAACATCTTGCAGAACCGTGAGCTTTATATGAAGCAGGATTAGTCATGAAGTGCTGATGCATACCTCCAGTCATAACCATAAGCGTTTTGTGGGGGGGAACGCATCTTTCTAATCAGACTGATGTGTTCATATTCAGTTCCTGTACATCCACATGGTAAATACATCTTATCTTGCGAGCTATAAACACATTCATGCAAGTTTGAGGTCTTCTTTTATCCTCAGGAGGTTGATACACCTAAACAAACAACAAACAAATCTTTAAATTTATTCATAAATCTGTATTGATCTGACGGAGGTGCAGCAGTCCGATACGAATTTCCAATTTCAAAATTTCTCTTTTCGGTTTACGAACTGCAAGACAACCTGTGTGGATAACTTTCTGTACACTCCCTTTTTATTTTGTGTGTGTGTGTGTGTGTGTGTGTGTGTGTGTGTGTGTGTGTGTGTGTGTGTGTGTGTGTGTGTGTG
>JAQQZX010000011.1:457710-472384 GCA_030068355.1 Notoglanidium maculatum | reverse complement strand
TGTGTGTGTGTGTGTGTGTGTGTGTGTGTGTGTGTGTGTGTGTGTGTGTGTGTGTGTGTGTGTGTGTGTGTGCCTGGCATACACTTACAAATTCCATTTGTGTCTGTTTGTGAAGTAATTTATCTGGCCTGCTTTGCAAGCACTGAGCTCATCGATTGCTTTCTGCCGCAGTTATTGGGGCCACTGCAGCCCGGGTGAAGAGTGAAGGGCTTGTTGATTGTGTTTCTGTGCACTTTTGTGCTGGAAATGTGTATTTTTAGTTCCTTTTAGCTCTCTGATCAACAGAATGGACGTGTGAAAAGACAAAAAGGTTAAAAAAATAAAAACATTTCCCCAGTCTTGTCTTATAGGCTGTAACGCGACGGATGTATGCGCTTAACAACTCTTCCTGACACGGGTTGAGACGAGCGTCTCTCGTGAGCAGAGCCGCACAGATCTCGGACTCCCTCTCTCTATCCGTTTTGAAGGACAGAGTGTCTTGAAAGTGAAACGTAAACAGCAGCCGATGCCCAGAGCAGTGCGGTTCTATCAAAGAGCACATGCTCCGACTTAAGATTGAACCGCTCATGAATTTTTTAAGTAAAAGGCAAAATATTCTCCCAGCCTTCTGGTCCTCTAATGTGGAAAAGAACCGTACAGATAAAAACCTGTCCGGCTGGATGAGAGGAAGGTGGTGTGTATTCCTGCCCTATTTAAAAATGAGTCCTAAGATTTATGTGAATTGGCAGCAAATTATATCCAGCTTGCCAGTGTGGATGATTACTTATTCATTTAATTTGAAATTCTGAACTGTGGTAGTGAAATTTCACACACAGGCTTGTGTGATGTTGATTTTCCTTTGTTCATGATTTAACATTAAAAAAAAATCATGATTAACGATTTTAAGACTGGAACTGATGGTCTTGCGGAAAAAAAAAAAAAAAAAAAAACGAGAGCAAAATGAGCATTTCTACCATTTCATCTTTAAGGAGAGTAGTGGAGGTGTGTTTTATCACTTCTTAATCATCCTCATTCACATTATTTGTTAAGTGTTAGATTTCTGTCACTGGAGAGCTATTTAATCTTTCTTTCTTTCAGATGAAAACCATTTTCTGCCGTTTTTTTTTGTTGGCATCCTTAATATTAACTAATAACTATTTAAAAAAAAATTGTCCAATGTTCGCTAAGTGTCAAAGCATTCTCTATTTTACATAACACGTCAGAAAAGTGCCGCAAGTCCAGTCAAGAGCAGGTGAGATGTTGGGAACGGGACGGATCCTTCAGGCTTTTCAGGCTTTTGATGTTTTTTTTTGTTTGTTTTTTTTTTATAAATTAATATTGGAGAGTTCAAAACACCTGCACAAAGCATTCCAGATCCACATGTCGATTGGATCATCTCCTTTGCAGTCAGGGAGAAAAAGCAGAGTTGTCTTTTGTCATATGTTTGAGTGAGAACTCGTACTAGCGTACGCTGATGTTAAAGCAGAGCGTAACAGTTTTGAGACTATAATGTAATAGAATTGGAGTAAACATCACTGGACGTCGTTGCGTTGGAAGATTGTGTAAAGACGATTAAATCGTTATATTACACACACCTGCTCCCTGACACTTCCTATAGTTCTCTTTCATACAGTTTTTTTCCAGTTCAGTCCGTTGTGACTTGGACAAAACATTAGAAATCACATGAAAGCACTCAAGACTTAGCACATTACAGGAGTAAGGCTTTATTCTGAATCAGTGAGTGCTCAAGGAGAAAAATAGCAGCTCCTGAGGTGTGTTTAAATAACCACTGGTCTAAATTGGCTGTGATGGTGGTGGTGCTTTGCATTGACTTACCTGTGGACTGGCCGTTTTTACAGTCTTCCTTGGCAAAGCTGGAAAAGATAAATGGCCCTCTCAGCTTCTTGTCAAGGACCAGGAACATTTGGTATTCTCTGTGTAATTGTCTCCTGCCTTGTGAGTGTGGAAGGAGGAGGGCTATGACGACATGCTCGCTAGCTGATGCAGCCCTGAATTGCCACCTTCGATCGTGTTCAAACCTCAAAAGACCGCGATACCGTCATTAAAGAGAGAAAGTGAGACATTTTCAAACCGAGTTTATTGAAAGTAGGGCTCGTCGTATATCTTATTGGTTAATACAGTAATACATTACGTGCATATGTTTTTTTAATGAGTGAGCGGCAGATTTTTCATACCTGCTTAAATTAACCCACAGCACAATTAAATGAACACCATATATCACACTTTGTTTGCTCCCAAGAACCTCATCACAAAGATGAATCCAAGCCCGCACATTCCTGTGTGCATTATGATCTAAAGGCTTGCCTCTTGTAAGGAAAGATTTGAGGAAAGGCGACGGGTGCAAACGTAAACCAGAAATCCCTGACACATCAGCAGGGGAGGAAAAAGTACAGAGAATGCGTGCTGAAGTGAAAATACGGGTACTGGGTCCAATTTTCACAAGATTAAACGCAGAAATGTGGAGCCGAAAATCCAGTGGACGTCTAGAGGAAGAAAATCTACGTTTAAACACACTCAAGTATTCAAGAGTAAAAAATAAAATATTGCAAAATAACATAAGCGATGAAAACGAGCTTGCCACGAGTTCATCATGTCTGATCCTGTATGACTAGCTAGTTCGCTAAGCAGTCAGTCTCAAGGGGAATATTCTGCTAATTCACACAAACCTAGAGTCTGTCTCATTGTTTAGCTAATGTTTAATGTAAAGACGCATTTAATAACAACAAAAAAAACTGAACCAACTAGCTAATCTGGCTAACTAATTTACAACACTTAACTAGCTAGCTAATTTAACAAATTAACATTCAAAACATAAATAGCTAGATAATGAAAAAACTAATGTGAAAACCTAACTAACAAGCTAAATTATCAAATGAACGTGCAGAACTTCACTGGCTAGCTAATTTAACAAACTATTGTACAAACCTGGCTAATTTTAAAATCAAAACTAAGTAGCTAGCAAGAAAATAATGTATAAAACTAGCTAGCTCATTTAGCAAACTAGGATACAACACTGTGTAGCTAGCTAATTTATAAAAACTGATGTACAAAACCTAACTAAGTAGCTAGTTAGCTAATTTAGCAAACTAATGTAATGTAAAAACTTAACTCTCCAGCTAATTTAAGTTAACTTGACCCTTTTTTAGCTTGGATTAGCGCCTTTTGTGGCTGATGTTTAATTCTTGGGAGGCTAAAGAGACACGTAATGTATGAATTACTAACTAACATAAGAAAATATCTTATTTTAAAAAAGTAGGTGGGAAAAATGTAAAAATGGAGAGATTTCATGCCATTTCAGATTTGTAATGAGTGTTTTGAAGGTCAAAATAAAAATGTAGGGAGTAGTTTAAAGATTTTTTCCACCTTATTTGCAAGTAAGAGTGCCTATATTTCATTTAGGCAATACTCGAGTAAAGAATAATTCTTCCAGAGTAATACTTCATCAAGTACAGTAACGAAGAACAATTTTCCTGCAAATGTGTGGTGTTGTGAAAAAGTTCATGTGGAAAAATCCCTGTGGAAAACACCGCATCTGTATTAACTTTCATAAATAAGTCCTGAATATTTCAGCAAGTGAGCATCATGTGGATGTGACACGAGCCTCATCAATAATGCACTGCCTTCCTTTTTTCTCTCCTTTCCTCTTTTCATTTTTTTTCTACAGGAGAGTATGTGGTGATGACAACTTATTTTCATCTGAAAAGGAAAATCGGCTATTTTGTCATTCAGACGTATTTACCCTGCATCATGACCGTCATCCTTTCCCAGGTCTCGTTCTGGCTCAACCGGGAGTCGGTGCCGGCGCGTACCGTCTTCGGTGAGTCTTTCTTCATCTCATTGACCTGAGATTTACCCGACACACAGTTGCGGTAGAGACTGCACTGATTTATGCAAAAAATGGGAAAACATGTCGGATATCGGATCCTGTAACAGATGGGAATGGATTTGGAATAGTAATTTATTTTCGGAACTGGAAATGTTTACATATAGAAACAACATTAAAGCGTACTAGCTTTTAATGAAAACAGTATTGAATGGGTATCGGCATTATCTGATGCCCGAAGTGTCAATCAGTATTAAAAAAGAAAAAGTAGTATTGTTCCACCTCTAATGTGGTTTTTTTTTGGGTTAAAGGGAACAGATATATTTGTTTCTTTCATTTTGTTTTGGAACAGTTTAAATATAGTTTAAATCATCAACGGTATAAAAATGGACTCCGTCCTCCTGTTTACTCCTGTTCTATAGAAACAAGGCCAAAAACCCTGCACCATGTCGTCCAATTTGCAGCCCGAGTCTGCGCAGTGAGGACTTTCTCCTTCTCGAAGTTGTGCAGTAGAGACGAATGGCAAAGTTGTCTATTTGCTGGCCCCGCCCCCTCTTCCAATAGAAATGATCAGATGAATACGGTCTCATTCTCAGTTCTCTTTATTACATCTATCCAGAGAGCTTCAATAGTGTCAGCTGGAGGTATTTCATTAACACGGATGTGTCTAGCAAGGACATTTATCGCATGAACTGGAAATTCTCTGACAGATGGATGTGACTAACGCGACAGGAGCCGGCAGTGAGCTCACCGGGGTGAGAGTAAACTCCTGGGAAGCATGGCTGCTCCATAAACTAACTAACTACTTATAAAATCCATCCTAATGAATTGGTAGTGCGTGTTCACTGACGAACAAATGGCATTTGTGCAAATTTTGATAGCTGGATGGGGGCTATATGGCTAGCTGGTGTGATTACACTGAACTTTTCCTATGAAACCACCTGATGTTTCATATGTTTTTAATAGAAATGGATAACAGTTTGTGCTCGTGCACGTGTCCAGAAAAGTTTAAATAAGTAGGTACACGACAGCACATTGTGTTGTGAAGACAACCGCGCTCTCCTGGCCGAGGCTGTCAGTCAGGTGTAGCCCCGCCTTCTTACTTTATAGTAGAATAACATTTAAAAACTAATTTCTGGGGGAAATACAAATGTGCAGATATCGGCACAGGGAAAACTAACTGTGTGAATTAGACACTGTAGATGGAAAGACAGTTTAAATGAGAAAAATGACATGGAAACAGGCTGTTGAAACACCTGGAGATGGGCGGGGCTAAAAACTGTACTGCAGCCCGCCAGCGGGGGCGCTAGAGCTGTGGGGGCTGCACTTTTTACAGCTGATGCACCGTCCATTTTTTATACAGTCGATGGTGTAAATAATAGTTTAAAAATCACAGTGATTTGTTTTGGCGTTACCTATCCTCCACATCGCCGAAAAAACCTTAGTGAGAGAAATATATTGAAGTTCAAATGTAAGATTATTAAAGCTCTTTCAAATCTCAGTATTGGTATTGGAAAAGAAGACGTGATATTGGGACATGTATAAATTAAGCCATGTCTCATTAATAACAACTGTGCAGACAGCTGATGTACAGAAGATGAGACTCTGAGCCATGCGCTGCACATTCGAGAGGACACTTCAGTGTTTTGTTTTTTGTTGTTTTGCTTTTTTGTTCTACACCCCCTCAATCCATGACAAGATGCCTTTGACAAATGAGCGCACCAGGGATGGTATTAAAAAGTTCTGCTTGGAATGAAAGAAAGTTAGCGCAAACCGCTGACTGGACAGCGCGTCGGTCTGGACAGTGATGGATTCATCTTTGAAAGTTTGCAGAGACCAATGGACTGACCTATAATTACTGCAGCCGCCACAGAGGCACCTAATTAATTACAGATTAGCTGGACCCAAACTTGGCGTGAGGTGATGTTAAAGAAAAAAGTGAGGCCGATGCTGTTCCTCAGGGGAAATATGGAGTACAGGAGATAAACCCACAAGCAGCAGGATATTGGCTCCGACTGGCAGGAGGTTTAAGCCAGCTGGAGTTAAGGAATTATTATTATAGGGCTTATTGAGCTTGAGTCAACTTTGGGCTGCTATTGTTGATGGTGTTTTGTTTTTTTTATCCCTGAGGCAGGATGTAAAAGGAAGGTCATTCTGCCAGTACTGCTCAGTTTCAGTCACATTATCTTTTTCTCATCACCGGAATATTTATAGCAATGGTGGAGAAAAAATGTTCAGCATTGGTTACCAAGTTCCAGAAAACAGATCCTAAATCAGCACCAACACTGCTGCATCTAACCTTCACAGACAACTACATACATGTAGTCTGTGTACACCGATGAGAGTTACTTTGAGAGTACTTTGCCATTTCTGGGCAGGTACGTAAACAGCAGTCACTTTATCATGCTTTACTCTGTATGTTCAAAAGTATGTCCACCCCAAATTCCTGCATGGTGACTTCACACATGCGTAACTACTGCGTGCCACTAAGTGCCCAGGCGTGACATCATCTCAACATAAATGCAAATAGTGCATGCCCTTGGTGCAGCTGTGGCGTATTAGTGATTGCTGTGGCGTGCCATTGTTCGTCTTAGATGTGTCACATGTTCGAGGCAGATGCGCACCTATTTCGTAACTTATGCGTGACAGATGGCGCAAACTGTGCTTAATTCTGCCCCCTTTTTGGCACGTGTGCAGAACGCACATTTCTCGCAAAATTCGCAAAAAAACGCCAAATTCTCAGAATGCAGAAAAGTGTCATGCTGGCTGTCCAGTCATCGATATGGCGGCTTGGTCATACGTGTGGTCACATGAAACAGATGGATTTTACACACTCAGCTCATTTGTGCGGTGAGAGCAGTTGCGTTTTTATTTCTGTTATCTAAAGTCACGACTTCCTTTCCCCACAGACTTCCTCTGACCCCTCACTCTGCTAACGCTGACCTTGTCACCAGTCCAGGGACCCCACACTTAAGATGAGCTATTTCAGGCTTCAGTTTGCCCCATCTGGAGTTCCAGAATCCCTTCCTAAAGCATTTATTTTTAATCTTAGCAGATCAAAACTTATTAAGCGAATGCCAGACACTACAACAAGGCAACACAGACAAAGGGCAGATATGTCATGTGGAATATCTTGACTTAATAATTCAAGGGCACAGTCACAATGAATTGGAACGAGCATACACTTAAATGATGAATCATATATGAGTTTGTGATCAGAATAAATTCATTAAGATTGGAGTAAATCTTGTAAATGTTGTGCGCCCTGTCACCATACAGGGAATGCTTACTCAGTATTCTTTAAAACTGTTGGTTCACCTTCTATTAGTCAAGATATATATTGGAAGGTAAGTAGATTTTACAAAGCACAATCAACACAGCCTGTATGAATAAGGGTATTTCAGGATTCCAGTATAGCGTACGTTCTCTTACGTTACCTCTGAGTAAACAGAAAGTGTAGACTTTTTTTTACAGCTGTCATGGGTGCTGCTGTGACAGTTTATAACTAAAAAAAAAAGTTTTGCACTACGATGATTGAAACACCCAGAACACTCATACTTTTGGTATAAAACTTGTCGACTTGCTCAGCTGTCTGTCTGACTGCATGACTGACTAAACCTGTCAAAATGATGAATCACTCGTAAGACACTGCGTCATGACATCACATTCCCAAGCCTAATACTCACAGCTAAAATATTAATTGTCATGTGAGCAGATGAAGTCCATCATGACATATTCCCAGATCTTCAGCTATGCCTTAGCAAGCTGACAGCAAGTATAGATGATCTGCTCGCCTCCAGTCTGGAGATCCTAATGAGGTGCAGAGAACAAACTTATTAGTATTCTGCAGGAATTGCAGTACCAGTGTCTGCGGACGTGATGAAGCAGCGTGTCTGTTCGCTTCGGGCTGCAGGTCAGAATGGGAGAAGGCTCGGTGTTAAATAGAATGTTCTTTAAACCGCCTGGAGGTCATCTACATCACGTTCCCCTACACCTTTTATTTATTTTTCTTTACTGGAAACTGGGTTTCGGGATACTTGCTTCTATATCTTTTCTAATATAACAATTTAATCATGTTGATTTACACGATGTTATACTGCCACTGTGTCTAGTTTACTCTGATTATATTATGCATTTTTACCCATTTTTTTTAGGATCTCTGCAATTTAGCATCAGAGTTATTACTCAAACATATGCCAGTATAATTTGTCCATTATAAAACTGGAAAATTGACATATGAATCTGGAATAATAAAACATGTCAAAAGAATGAGGTGTTTTGAACTCTCTGATATTAACTGGGACCAGCTGGAAGTCCACCCCCTTCCTCCATTTCACATGCTTTCGACTGGACCTTCGGTAAATGCAGACTATTTTGAATCTTTAAATGTGAAATAAAACCTATCAGGGTATGTTTGACTTGGCTACCATTAGACAATTATATAGGTAATATCAGTTACTACATGGAAAAACTTTATCTGGTCAGACAGAGCCTAGGCCTAGGATAATGTCCAGTCTAACACTACAAATCATGTTAATGGTTATGATAAAGTGAGTAAATAAACCAAGCCTGAAGCTTTTTGTTCAAACTACTTATTTAACGTATTTTAAAATAAAAGCCAAACATCATGTTCCAAGCAGCATTTTTAGTCCCTTGCCGCCACTCCAAAAACCCCACTTGGAGGTTGAAATTTAATTAATTGTTCATGCCCTGGAAGGCTGCCAGCTTCTTGAATCCCCTTGCGATGGGCCTGACTCCGTATTTCATGCGCATAATCCTGTTTTAGTATATTCATGGCAGTCTGTGTATAATGTGTGATTTATGGCTTCAGAGCACAATCCGTACAATTGTCCACTTTCTTTGCTGACACAGCGGCATCTCCAGTGACACTCCTCGCTAATGTCCCTGGTTTTCTCCTGCATTGCGTGATGGAGATAAGCCCTGATGAAAAATTTAATTGTCAACCTGCTTTTTTTCATTACAGACATTTTCTGCAATCATCTGCACTTTGCGATAGAGGATGGTACTGTCAGTTCCCTGGAAGGCAACACAGTGTCTGTGTTTTAGTCTCCTGCCATTGAGGCAGGTGGTAGCCGACCGAGTGGAATGATTTCTCATATCTGCTTTAATGGGCACGGATCTCGGACCGTTCCCTCATTTCGCCTCTGATATTCCATTCCAGGGCTCCGGACTGCATATGCAACCATTTTATGAGAATGTGTGAGTTAAAATTTCACCATTTGTGCAAGTGCATAATGATCATTTGCTTTGGTGCCCTTCCGACCGTGGTACTGCGTTTGTGGTTGAAAGTAGTATTTTTTCCCCGGCGACTCTGTCTGTCTCTCCCTGCCTGCACTTTAATCATCAGCTACGTACACGTGCACGGCACACTGATGATGAAACACGAAACAGTTAGCAAATCATTTACTGCTCATCACTTTTTTGATCAGTTACCACACTTTTTACAACCGTGCTTCTGTATTTCAAGCCATGATTTGTTCAAATTTTGAACAGGCATATTCAAAATGAAATAAAAACCCGCTGCCTGTTTTCGCTCACTGAAACTCTCCGATGCGAAATTCATTTTGCTTGCTGCGTACGCGTGCGAGAGTAATCTTTTCAGTGTGGAATCGACTCCAACGTCTTTTCAGTTGACTCTTAGTTTTCGGTGCCTGGGATTAGTGAATCGACTCTTTTTGGGCTCGACTTCCACGTGAACCGAAAGCAGGATGGAGACTTGATGGCATGCAAGCCGTGTATTGTGTATGCTAAGAATATACAATCGTTTATCAGTGCTACTGGGTCAGAAATATAGGCTAGTTGAACTTTTTACGATCTAAAACAAATCACAGCTCTGTGTTGTGCATGTACACAGAAAATAAACAACTGCTTGCTGCTTTGTCGCTCACTAGTGTAAACACAGGTTAAAGCCAGGCTGACACTTGCACGAATTTTGGTCACGAACAGGTCTGCATTGTGTCGTGCCAAAAAGGAGGCATGACACTTACGTTTAGTTAGCGCCATGTCCTGCCATCGGCCACACATAAGTTACAAACTAGGTGCGCATCCGCAAAATGGCACGCCATGGCAATCAGTATTATGCCACAGTTGCTACGTGATGGCACGTGCTATCTGTGCATAAGTTGCAACGGTGCCTGGGCACACCTGTGCACTCAGTGGCACGAATGATCACGCATTGACCCGCTATAGTTACACATGGGTGAAGTCATAGTACAGGAATTTAGGGGCGCTAATGAAGAAGCCATGTATCGATATTTATGCCACGTCCTCACGTGACTGAAACGTGTGAACGGTGCGACATTAGCGGGCTACTGTCTGTCACTGCATACCTTGCGTTCCACAGGTGTTTACCTTGTCAAAAAAAGGAGGCATGCAATGGCAAGTGGTGACACTCAGTGATGCACAATTGTTGTAAATAGGTTGCACATAAGTTGCGCCACTGGCACGAAAATTTTGTTGTGCCAAAATTTTGAACATTTCCAAACTCCTGCCACACATGCATGCACTCGATTCGAAGCCCCCGTGAAGCTCCAATCACACTTCAGCAGTTCCCTCATTGGTGCACGACAATTTGTGTCTCTGTGTGCCACCGCTGTCGTGCAAGTGTCAGGTAGGCTTTACGATGAATAGAATAGAATAGAATGTTATAGAATATATGAAAGGAATAACACACTCACAAAAGTGCATTATTTTTGTATAATAGCAAAACCTGGAGTGTGTTACTTGCTTTTACCACAGTGATTTGCCAGTGATTAGTGTTCTCGGAATGTTTAACTGAGACAGAGCGCTGTGACCAGTGGAAAAGTTAGACTGGAGCCCTGCGTTCTCAGAGCAGAAAGCTCTGAGTCACCTCACAGGACCTATGAAAAATTTCCCAGTGTGATTGATTTATTTTCTACTCTTATACTGTACGCCGTCTCCACAGCCCCTTAAAGAAGGCGCAAAGTTCACAATAAAGTCAAGGCTCACAATTTATCTATTCAAAGAGCTCATAGATATAATAGATTTTATTCCAAGCTTTAACAGCCTGTTTCTGTCAACGTTTTCAGAGTCGATCTCGACCCAGGCAAAACATACAGAAGCATTTGAGGTCTTAAAAATCTCGTCGTGGCCTCAGGGTATCGAGGTCTTCCAAGGGAGCGTTCACTTATCTTCCTTTTTAAATTTCCAAGCCACTAACAAGGATGTATGTTTTTGCCCTTCAAGTTCATCTAAGTTCAGATGCATTCTAGCTCTTATTTACGGCTGAACTGAACAGAGCTGATGTCACCTGAATTCTTCACTTTTTCCCACCTCCATGCCCTTCAAAACTACGGAGCGCTACTGCAATGCATCTGCTTGGGAATGCTGCTCTCCCAAAATCCTCCAACTTTTATACTGGCATCACAGGTGTCCCGACAGATGGTGAGAGACTGGTGTACTCCATGGCAGCACTGCCATTTTGTCAATACTCAGATTATTTCGCTCCAGTGGTCTATTCAAAAAGGCAATACAGCAATGTGACAGTGTAGGCTTCTGAGGTGCCATGACAAGTTCATGATCGTCTGCATTGAGTCAAACACTGCTAAGTAGGCTTGTACAATACGACGATTTATACCACAATGTGGTTGAATTCTCGAATCTGATTGGTCAGAAGCTGTGCATTATTTTTAACTCATCTGACTAGGACAGTAGTTGCAGCTGTAACATAAATAACCGGTTTATATAACGCACACATTCTAATACGTTATTGCTTCTAAAGTAACCGGTAATTCACAGGGATTTGTACAGCAGACAGTCGACATTATCTATAATGTAATAATAATAATAATAATAATTAAGGGATTTTTTTTAAACGTGTTGTTTACCAAGGAAAAATGTATAGCTTTTTTTTTTTTTTTTTTTTTTTAGGAAACATTTATTTAACATTTATAGAAATAGTCTCCACTGTCAGTGCTTTGTAACAGTGAAGGTGCTTTGCAAGTAAAGAGTTCACATAGAGGAGTTTACGCTTTCGGATTTTCTGGTAAATCGCAGCTATGACGTAGGTGAGAATAGGAATCAACTTGTCTCAAGGATGTTCCACAACATTAACTCTAACTATAACCGTTAGCGTTCTTGGTATTCCTCCAAAGTAAAGTTCCTCCAATTATATTATATTACCAGATCTGCCAATCTTCATCCACTTTGCATTGCAAATTAACATCAGAGGTCATTATTATGCATTATTACTCAACAATACTTCTCTTTTTTCCCCAATAAAAATGGCAGATGAGCAGAGATTAAACAGATTAAACATGCCAGTTCTAGGGACTTGCTGTGAGGAACCATCCCCTGGAGAGCTGCCTAAGAAGCTGTTTTCCGTTTGCATTCACACCACCAGTAGGAACGATGAAGCCGCATCAAAATCTGTCGCATATAAAGTGTGAACTTCACTGACGGTCCCATTTAACCGTTTTTTTTTTAACGCTAACGTTAAGAGCCGTTGTTTACACGGCTAATGTTTTACATGGAAGGTTTTAAAGGCTGTATCCCACTCAGAATGTTTCCAGTTGAACTGGATTTGGCTGTTCGATACGAAGCTGTTTCATAAAGATTATTTGGCAATTAGAAAATCCATTGGTGATGATGATGTTCAGTGATTTTAGTGACGATTTCGACCATGTCACACATTCCCTCCCGGGTGCACACATTGCATCTCAGCCCAACTTGCAGCACGTGCACTTTCACCTTGTTTGTTTAGATTTCTACCACACTCGGAGGAAAGCGATATCCATCCCCTTCAGAGCGCATGAGCCATGGCATCAACAGGAGTCAAACTCTTTCTGTTTTATGCTGTTATTATGTTATAATGCACACTGACTAACAAAAAAACAACAACTGCGTGACTCAAAGAATCTCACTGCACTTACGTCTGTATCATTCACCATACACACGTCTCTCATGGTTCCTGCTGTGCTGGGAGAGTACCTACCCTGAAGCAGGTGCTAAAAAAATCCCTAAAAAGTGCAAACACTCAAAAAAGGGCCACTTCCGCCAACAGTTCTAAGAACTATGAAATAGTTCCTCCTGTCCAAAATCACCTAATGGTAACAGACTTTTTCCCCCCTCAGGAGTCACCACTGTTCTGACCATGACCACACTAAGCATCAGCGCCAGAAACTCTCTACCCAAAGTGGCCTACGCTACAGCCATGGACTGGTTCATGGCCGTGTGCTACGCCTTCGTCTTCTCCGCCCTCATTGAGTTTGCCACCGTCAACTATTTCACCAAGCGCAGCTGGGCCTGGGATGGTCAGAAGGAGTGCCAGGAGATGAGGGTAAGCAGGACTATTATCACTCCCAACTCACTCAACATTGGAGTCCCAGAAAAATGCCTGCAATTCACAGGTTTTACGCCACACTGACACATTACAATACAATACGAATGTTAGAGCTCTCAGAGAGCCTTTAGTTACATAATTATGCTCCAGAGGATGTGAATTATAACTCTGAAGATTTTAGATCCATTACATTTACATTTATTTTCTGTGTCAAAGATGCAAATACTGGTAATATAAGGCTAGGCAAGTTTATTTCTAAAGCACATTTCAACACAGAGGTAATTTAAAGTGCTTTACATAGGAGAAAAGATAATAAAATTAATAAAAAAAAGGGGAACAGCAATGAATAATAAAATGAATTAAAATATGATTAAAAGTCTAATTAAAAGTGCAATGCTGAGAAATTAAGCGCAAGACGTAGCACAAATAATAGGGATGTTTTTAATATGGATTTATAAATGGCCACATTCGGGGCATATTTAAGATCTCCTGGGAGTCTGCTAGCTGGCCTGGACCCATGGAACTAAGAAACCTATTAGGGTTATATTCTTTAAGCATTTCAGAAACGTTTTCTGGGCTTAATCCATTTACTGGTTTATTGACTAAAACAGCAGCACTTTAAAATCTATTCTGTAACTAACCGGTTGCCAGGAGTAAAGATTTTAGACCTGAAGTGATGTGCTCTGTTCTCGTTGTCCTGGTTAGAAGTTGTGCACTAGCATTTTGAATGAGTTGTTGCGGTTTTTGGGAGTTAAAAGCCTGTTATTCAAGTCTGCTCTGCTGGAGTTCAAAGCGTGCATGAATTTCTCTAAGGCTAAATCTTTTGACCATGTTTTTTTTTTTTTAATATGATAGAAGGCGGTTTTATTGATGTTTTTGATATGGCTTGTGAGAGCTGAATCTGTACATTAGAATACCTGTTAGAATGACTTCATATTGAATAAAAGTTGCCCAAGACCTGATCCCTGAAGCACTCCGCGTGTCATAGGTGTCCTATCATTAATCCAGCCTTCTGAAACATTTTAGGATTGTCCCAGATAATTGTACACAATTTTCTAGCCTGTCTAGTTGTTTTCAATGATCTACAGTGTCAAATGCAGCACTTTAGATCCAGTAATGCCAGAACTGATATTTTCCCAGAGTCAGTGTTAACATCTGACTGGAATCTGTCAAAATGTCTGTTTAAAGTAAGGTAAGGTAAAGTAAGGTAAGGTAAAGTAAAGTAAAGTAAAGTAAGGTAAAGTAAAGTAAGGTAAGGTAAAGTAAGGTAAAGTAAAGTAAGGTAAGGTAAGGTAAAGTAAAGTAAAGTAAAGTAAGGTAAGGTAAAGTAAGGTAAGGTAAAGTAAGGTAAGGTAAAGTAAAGTAAGGTAAGGTAAGGTAAAGTAAGGTAAAGTAAAGTAAGGTAAAGTAAAGTAAGGTAAGGTAAAGTAAGGTAAAGTAAAGTAAGGTAAAGTAAAGTAAGGTAAGGTAAAGTAAAGTAAGGTAAGGTAAAGTAAGGTAAAGTAAGGTAAAGTAAAGTAAGGTAAGGT
>JAQQZX010000011.1:434095-449370 GCA_030068355.1 Notoglanidium maculatum | reverse complement strand
AAAAGATTACTGTAAAGCCTTTTTGATTATTATATAAATCACCACAATAAATGAGTGTAAAGAAATATTCCCTCACATGTGTCAGAATCTTAATCGAATAAATCCAGACCAAGAAAAATGCTATTTTGTGACTTAACTATTTAAGAAGGTTTGAGCAAGAAGGGAAATAACACGGTATTGCGAAAGTGTTGCATCTGCAACATATTTTCCCCGTGTGTGTGTACGTGTGTGTGTACGTGTGTGTGTATGTGTTAATTGGTCTGTGTGTGGCTCAGAGGCAAAGCGAGGATCAGTGCAGAATTAGCGCTAGGGATGGGAGGCATTTACCTTCATTTGGGATTTGGAGCATGTTTAATTCATGCAGCTTGACAGCCTGTTTATTAAACAGTAGTCCATAATGAGTCCAATCCATTGGCATTACACAGCATCGCTAGCTCTCAGTAAAGCCACCGGGCCCTGCAGAGTAACACACTCACACTGGGTCTGAAACAGCGTATGTGTCTGTGTAACATGTGATCATAGCTAGACAATAGATCTAAGCACTTAAAGTTGCAGATTATGATTCAGTTGCTCGTCCTAAAGCAGATTGTTTTGTAACTACTGTGAATTATTCATAGTGAGGAACGTCTGGACTCGCCTGTGGATATGTAAAAAAGAGAGAGAGAGAGAGAAGAAGTGTCCTAGGAACCTGACGCTACTTGGTTATAACGTGACTGGAGAATCTATCAAGAATTTTATTTAGGAAGCGGATTGATGTTTGCTAAACTGTTCTTCACTTATTATTATGGATTAGCTCTAAAAGACAGGAGGTGTTATTCAGCCAAACTAACACGGTGAAAGATCCTTAATGCTCGGCATCCTGTCAGTGGCTAAATGACGCTAAGTGTTGGTCTGGCATATACATATGTCTTATAAACTCCTCAGTGCTTATAGAGAGAAACTGAAGGCATGCAAATCTTTTAATGCTTACAGCTTTGTTGTTTGTAGGCACATTTAACACCAAAGGTTTTGCGACAACATCGAGGACGTCGTGGCACTGAAAGCCGAGGTCGCCACCCAAACGGACGCCATAAACTTATCTGAGCAAAGTTAACTAGCTAAACGCGTCCATTACAGGCAAATCTCTCTCTGAGAACATGAGCTAGATATCTAGCCTTAGCTAATTAGTTTCTTGATGTAGATTTTAAGCGAGCTACGTACTTTTGTTAAAGCATTATAAATTAACAATGTTATGTAAATTGCAACGTAATTAACTTTGATTATTTTTATGTGGGGGAAAAAAGTAAACATTTCTGATTTTGCCACCAAATAGCACAATGTCTTAGAAAACAAATTCTGGCTTGCTTGTGAAAATCATTCCAGTCTAGCGTTTTGTTTTTGACGGCGTCAGAGTCACGTGTCCAGACGGGGTCTATTTGGAGTTTTAACATTTAAGCATAATCTATAAAAAAAAACATAAAGTGATGATTTAATGTTTAGTCCTGAACCATTTCATCTAAAACATTTTCATCGCTATTGAAAAGCACTTACAGGAAACGCACAGTCTCGGCAAACATGCAGCGTCTGAGCAGCACACAGTTCGCAACAAGAGCAGCTAATTGTCTCCTCACAAATGTGATTAGGCCACTAATGAATTTCATTAAATAACTGTTCTAACTAAGACTGGGTTCTGCTTGAGGGTTTTTTTTATTTTCCTGACACTGGAACAGAGTTCTTATTCAACATGATCTTTCTTATTTAACATCATGAGTTCTAGATTAGATTAGATTTTTTTTTTCCCCATTTCGGTAGACATTAAATTATATCATTAAACTCAGGTTCTGTATTTTTTCATGCAAGACTGTTTTGCTTCCACACTTTCATGTCTTCAAGTGTCATGATTTGATTTTTTTGATGAATATCACCCGGCCTTGGTAGGTTGCAATGACGGGCTGCCTTTGCATTCCTTTTTTCCACAAACATTGGCATCAGACAGCAACAGCTGTATCCTGGCATCACCTCAGAACATCTCAGCTCTGTGCTCCTCTCCAAACACGGCTTTGGAATCATTACAAGCAGTTTTATGGACGAGTTCTCGACCACTGTTGCATAATTTGTTGTTGTTGTTTTTTTTCTTTTCTTCCGTGGACCAGAGCGCTGGAAAGATTCCTCTGTGCCGTCTGTCTTCAGTGTAAAGATCAGCGAGCTTCAGACACTAACTAAACCTACTGTTATTCTTACAAATTAAAGCACATCTACATTTAATACCCTGTTTTGTCAAAATAAATGACTGCCGTTGGAGCGCCGCTTCATAATCAGTCAGACCTGTTAGTTATTTACAGTAAATATCTTCTGTGACTGTTGGTTCGCCTCAAAAAAACTTTGGATGAAGGGTTTCTTTACCTCTGCAGCTCCCTTGCAGTCCTGTTAGGAGCTGTGCTGCAGTCTTGCCAAGGCAGCGTATGTCCTACTGATGTGTATTTGTTCCCAGGCGGCCTGTGGTACAGAGCCTGGGCTTATTTAGTTGAGTTTTCTCCTGCCAGCCTTGTCATCCAGGCAGGCGGTTCTTTCATTTTTGACACGAGCTTGACATCACCAGCCAAATGTTTTCGTGACCAGGGGATAGGTTGCCTGACAGGTAAAATCCTTTTTACCCAGGCTCAAGGCAAGAAACTGCTCTGACCAACACTTATTTATTTATTTATTTAAATGTGTGTGCCGGAGTGTATCCTAATTCCCAGGTTTGAGCTGCTGGTTCTCAGGGCCAGGTACTCGTTTGGTGCACCAGTTCATGCGCTAGACTCCGCAGACACTTGTCCAATAAAATGTTAGATAAATGAAGCGAATATATCATAGCATTCACCAACAACAAGTCTTTGGGTCATTATCACTTGCTCAACGTGTGAAAACTTTTAAACCACCCACATTTTATGCTCTTTCGAACTCTTTCGGGTTTTTTAACGTATGGATGTTTTGTTATCAACAGAAGTGGAATAAGATTAATAAAAACCTGTGGCCTGTTGCACTAGAAGAGCATAACTTTATTCCTAATTCAGGGTGTTAACTCGATTCTAAACCATTGAGAAGAGTCAGATTAAAACTAGTGCAGTGTCTAATTGTGGCCATGAGTCCAAGAGAGCATAAATTGTCTGTGGTCTCTGGGTCTGAGGGGCATACTCTCTCTCCCTCTCCAATCACAGCAAACCTTGGCCAGTAGTGGGTGTCTGGTGAATAGCGTTTTCCTCCAGATGTGTTACGCCACCCCATGGTGCAGCATGAGTAGAGTGACCATACATCCTCTTTTTAGGCACCGGCCCATACATATCATATATCCTCTTTTTAGGACGGGACGGGATTTCTAAATCGCCAAAAATATCCGGGATTCTGCTTTTGCTTTCTACAGAAACACTGTAATTTTCCGTTTATGTTAAACTCAGGTTTGCTTTGAACAGAATCAAACAAGAGTTTTATTCACAGCAAGCATTGCACCTGCTTGTCTTAAGTTATAACTTACGGCTACATGAATATGCCATTTGGTGCAACCATTAATGTTTCAGTAGTTTGTAAATGCAAATGTAATGGCCATTTACGTTCAAACCAGGCAGCGATCTCACAACAAGTGGCTGGCCTTTTTTTTTTTTTTGGTTCTGAAGGAAGCATCTCAGCAAGAAGATATCTCTCAGTACAGCTTTGGCCAGTGACTCAGAACACTTTATCAGAAGAGACACTGTAAAATGCTGTGTTATCAGCCCGCAGTCATGACCGTACCGGAGTATTTCCTGACTAGAGTGCCTACCAGGCTTATCAGTGTTACATTTAACAGCAGGATTGCACAATAAATGCACTTAAGCAAAATGTCAGCAGTGACAGGGTGTCAGAAAATTGGACAGGTGATGGATGCAAATGCAGGCGCTTATTAAAGCACACTGATGAGGCAGATATCAGCGGGTCTGGTGATGTGCAATCCAGACTACACTCATCCACAGACTACACAGATCCAAAGGTACTAAAGCAAGGTAAAGTCATAGTGTGAAGTCATAGAGTTCAGGATGAGGTGATGAATATGAGGTGCGAGTAATCAGACTGTGAATGTTTATGGGTAGATCAAGAGTCAGGTGTGTTCAGAGTGTCAGGTGATCACGGATGGTGACTTAGGAAACGTAGTCCGCTGCGTCAGCTATAACGATAATAATCTTTATTTATACAGCCCTTTTGGTTTTGAGTCAAAGTCAGAGGGCTCTGCAGAAAAGAGTAAAAATAAGATAGTAGAAATTAGATCACAGTGAAGATAAAAGATATTGGAACAATAATTAAAAATGGCACAAATAATAAAACAATTCCCAATTAGTAAAACAATCTACAGGTGCTGAAAACAAAATCAGTAGATTTAAATACTAAATAAATTAAAAAATAAGTGTGTGCCCGATGAAAACTTGCCTAAATTGACACTTAAATGGTTTTTCATTGCTAAGAGAAGAATCATCGTTCATGTATGCAGGTAGCTGAGAAAATCAGTCCTATGATGTTTTGAAATATGTCCTAAAGGTAATCAGGTGGATGCCTTGTTATACACGTGCACACGCAAATAAATAGCACATATAGTCATCATGTAGCCATCCTGCCTTTTGTTTCGCCTGTGGCCAAGCCGAACTAAAACAGTCGATCAGTTTCTCCCTGCTGCACCATGCTTTCCCCTGCTGTACCTAAAGCCACCAGAACTACAAAGTTGACTTTCCCTCTGTGTTTTTCCAAAAGGCCATCATCCAGCCTACTAGCAGGCCTGTGGCTAGAGCCGCCAGCATAGTCGAGGCACTGTTCATAGCTATCCTTCGTAAACACCAGAGCTGGAGTCGATTTCCTTTTGCCAGTTGAGTGCACCGTTGTCTCTTCATCACTTGGCACCAAGAAGTCCGTGCTGGTGCCAGCATTTGCTTTCCCCAGGGTGAGCCCTCTCCCAGTGGCACGAGTGTCGTGTTCATTTCCAAACACCAGATATCCAGGTGATTCTGGAGGAGCCAAATAGAGCCGAACAACCTCCAGAGTTCCCTGGCTTTCAGAGCCAGTGTTAATCCATATGGCATCAATATGTACTGCAGATCATGCATCATATGTCACTTCACGACCTTGTCGAAATGTCTCAGCATGCAGCACACACTCCCAAGAAGGTGTCCATGTCATCCTGATGTTCAGAAAACCACAGTCGCGTAACACTTTGCAGATGGGCCATTTCTGGGCATTATTTTTACGTTATCCAGTGAGTTAAAAAGCAGTGCATATGGAATGTGCCATTAGCCAGATGAATTGTGATTCACTCACCCAGCTAAAGGAAATATTGAACTTAAACTGTTGAACACTTAAATCCACTTCTCTTCATTGATAACAATCTGTTTCTGCTGATTTCTTCTCCCGCAGAGACGCGAGTCTGCATCATTCTCCAAAAAGACCAACAACACGTTTAACATTGTGGGCACTACTTATCCAATGAGCGTGGGAAAAGAACCTGGACTGACCACCATTGCTAAGAGCGCTTCCAGCACGGCCTCAGCCCCAGCCCCAGCCCAGCCAGTCCGGCTCTCCAGAATGGATGGTGAGTACATCTGCGAAGGGGTCAAGAAGTCCTACAACCGAGTCAGCAAAGTGGACAAGATCTCACGCATCATCTTTCCTGTGCTCTTCTTCATCTTCAACCTGGCTTACTGGGCCACTTATGTCAACAGGAAGCCAACCATCAGGAGGTCCAACCCCCATAACTGAACCTGAAAGATATCCGTAAACCACAATGAAAAAACGAAACTCCCAGTCAAGTCTGGAGTAGCCATACGATGCTACCGCCACATTCACAGATTTAGTTTTTTCTTATTTGTTTTGATTTGTAGGTTTGCATCGGTTCCATGACCAGGTTACATGCCATCGCTCGATTGGTACGAAGTATTTTTAGATTATGTATACTCAATTCCAGTCTTTATACTGTTGTTATTGGGAGACTTGTGTGGTAAGGTCTGAGTAAGCCTTGTAGGACGTTTCGATGGCAAAATAAGAACCTGTTTGATGCCACTCGTTCAGGACGATCTGCAAGGCTGTGTGCTCACCACACGCTCTATATCATTAGATAGAAAACTCAGAGCCATCATTGGTAGTCAGTCGACTTGCCGATCGCTTAGCCTTTAGCAGCCAGCCGCGATGTCCGTATGTCTGTGTATCGTTCATAATGATCAGTGTTTGCTCTTGGAGTCTTGGCCAATTTAGACCAATATCATCTAGAATCGCTTTTTCATCATCCCCATGAGTAGCCTCGGTTATTTGTTTTGTATTGTTTTAACAGCCCATGCAGGCTCAAAGGTAAAGAAACTGTGTGCCTTTTCTCAGTCCCCTTCCTGTTGAGATGACTCATCCGTCACTCGCGGCCATTGTCTCAAGCTTACGCTTTTACTCGAGCAAAGAAACGAGAGCATGCTCCCGAGAGCATCTGACATTCTATTGCATTTATATGCACGTGTGAATTATATTTACTTCTTTTCTTTCGACATGTTCATCTGCATGAATTGCACCTTGTATTGCTTACAAGCTTTTCCTAGCCTATAGATGAATGTTTTGTTTTGTTGTTTTTGTTTTCTAATTTCTGCATTGACAAATCACAAGACTGCTTTACCGCTTTAACAACCAAGTGAAAGTATCACGACTAAAGTTAAATTTACTGTGCAATGCCATTACCAAGAGCTAAACTGTGAATAGTGCCATCAGTAGGCTTTATGTGATCATGTTTGGCATTTTACATAATATGTAAAAAAAAAAAAAAAAAAAAAAAAAAAAAAAAAAAAAAAAAAAAAAAATAAAAAAAAAAAAAAAAAAAAAAAAAAAAAAAAAAAAAGAAGAAGAAAAAAAAAAGTGCCAAATCATCACAAATATGACTTTTGCATTCTCTACTTTTGAAAGAGCCAAGTTTACAACGAATTTTTTTTTCCTAAAGTTGCGTAACGTATGTACTTATGTGACAGCAAGCTATATGAAGCAAAAAAACCCATTAACTTGACCATTTCATGAATCATTGCTATTGATTAATGGTTCCGAGTTCATAATGTAGATTACCATCCATCATTAAAAAAAACACGAGGGAATTCAGAGGATGGGAAATACTTTTCTTTTCTTTTTTCACAGATTAGTTTGGTCATTCACCTCATGCTGTATTAATAGTAGATTTAATGCATGACAATCTCTTTTCTCAGTATTCAGTCCTTCACCTCCTGTTACACCGGTTGTCATGTTTTAGTACGACGCCAACGTGTAACTTCTCCAAATAGCCGTATTTGGAGTCTGTAGATACCTTCTTGTCTCATGGGAAACTTCATACGTTTGTATTTTGACACAAATAGTGTAAATCGTAAATAAAACCGTATCTGAATATAGGAATATATTTATATAGTGATCTAAACATTTATTTATGGTATTTATTATATACAATATATATATATAGACATGATAATACATATACATATATATATATATATATAAGGTCCAGGGAGGCCGTCAGAGGGGAATGGTCCTGTTCTGATAAACCTGCTGATTGGCTGAGGTTTATGGCAGAAGTCACATGTGAGCTGTGCTGGACTCGGTCTCGGGCTGACGGTCTGAGACAGCACCCGGGCTTCCCTGTTCCATAATATCGGAGCAAATGTACAAAATCAGTGATCCGTACAGCAACGTAGTGCCGTGAATTAGACCAGACCTGTATTCCAATCTATATTCAAGGCCAGGTAAAAGTTGTGATAGTTATATGTATTGTGAATCCAATTTAAATAGGATACTTGGAAACTGTCGTCTGTGTAACAGTTCTCTATAACTTTGCTGTCTAACATATGCACTGAAGAAATACTCTAGATATGTATTTTTATGATGATTACGTTTATTGTTAAAGGTTTGATGGCGAATAAGGAGTGATTCGCGTGATTTGTGTCCAAGCCATGACTGATTAACGCTTGTAGACATCCAGTGTTAATGTCTTAAGTTTGTCACTGCCAGTTTCTTACAACACTGTATTCATGCTGCTTGTTTTTGCACGACTAGCATGAGGTCAGCTTTTTGTTTTCTTTTTTTTTTTTGCTGCCTTGTTATGGATTGTAATGGAGCCTTGTCACGGTTCTGGATGTAGGTTTTTAGCTGATGTCCCCAACATTACCTGAATTTGCTAGCGAGCTTCTTGCTCTGCTGGTCGTTCCGCCTTTTGTTTGTCTGCACTTTTTTTTTCCATTTTTACTCTGGAAAAAAATGCTCTATCTGCAAGGTTTCTTGTACATACCAGAGTATATTAAAGGGAAAAAATAGTCTTACAGTGTCATGCATGTCCCGGCTGCTTCGACATGCAAACTCTGGCAGATTTCATCCCTTTTTTTTGACCCCTGGGTAATTTTTTTCTATATGTAATAAATGGCCTGAGGTTACGTCAACATTGTCTTTTATTTGCGCGCTCACCATCTGCTTTGTTAGGAGCACCAGAATGGGAATAACATATAATCTTAGTGACTTTGAGCTTTGGCGTGGTTGTTGCTGTCAGATGGGTTGGTTTCAGTATTTCAGAAACTCCTGAGATTTTCATGGACAATTCTCAGAGATAAGACCAGGTGACGTTTTTCCTATCCTCATCTGTCCAGTTTTGGTGTCCACCGCAGTATCAGACTCCTGTGCTTGGCTTCCAGGAGTGGAACCTGATGTGCTCTTGTTTCACCTCAAAGTTCACTGTTTTGAGACGCTTTTCAATGCACCACGGTTGTAAAGAGTGGTCGTTTGAGTTTCTGTCAACTCAAACCAGTCTCTCAATTCTCGTCTTCCTTCTCGTCTCTCATCAGCAAGCCGTTTCTGCCTGCAGAACTGGATTTTGTGCTTGGTTTTTGTTTTTCTCTCCATTTTGTGAGAACTCTTGTGCCTGAAAATCGCAGGAGATCACTGAGGTTAATTTTTTTCTCATTCTGGTGTTTGACGTGAACGTTAATTGAAATTTGTATCTGCATGATTTTATGTTGTTTCTGATCAAATAATCTCCTGAAAACCAGTGAAGTGACCAGTGATTGTTTACTTATGACTGTATAACTTTGCCTATAAGGTGGAAGATGCCAGAGTTTGGTTTGATAGCTGAATCATTCAGTTATCAATCTCGTGACTGCTTGTTAATCATGTCATGTGTGCTTCTTATGTTATTCTTCTTCTTCTTATTATTATTCTGATGATGTTTCCGTTCATGGCACTACACTGTGATTGGGTTTTACAGGATGACTGGGCGGGAATTTGTCTTTGGAGAGAGAAGTTTGCACAAAACCTGATCGAATGCTTTTATTGTCGTCGTGAATAAGGACGATGTCAGACTACATAAACAGTCAGCAGACGCTGCCGTTCCTCCTGTATAAATCAGGCTTGTGGTCAGAAGTAAGCAGCCCTTGTTCAGAGAAGAAATTGTCCTGCAGTTTTAAAAAAAAATACTGTGCTAAGAACAAGGGTGACTTGATAGAGCTGCCTTCCTCAAAATAAATTGTAATGTTTACGACTCCCTTCCTCAGCCATACATCATGATTATTGCCAAATTATCAGCCGTGCCAAATGACCTTTTGAGAGAAGCGCAGTGAGAGAGCTGATTTGCCCATAGATATTAACTTAGTTGAGAGTGTGTGTGTGTGTGTGTGTGTGTGTGTGTGTGTGTGCGCGCGCCTCAATCCAGCAGTCAGGTTTTCTGCATTGAAATGCCATGAAATGTTCACGTATGTTACTGACGGAGTTTCCATTTGCCGGTTCCTTATAGCAGAACTGCAGTAACTGTGAGCAGTAAAAGAATTTCTCTTTCTATTTTACATATTTCTCAGCTCAAAACAATCCTTGTGTCAAAACATTCTCATCCAGACATTCTAATGAGCAAAGGAGCATCAGTTTCAGTTGCGTGCGTTTATTTTCCTCGGACTTACGCGACCTTTAAAGAGTTCGGAATATCTCCGATCTAAATCCAGTGCTATTCTCTCCAAGATGTTTGAGTGAAGCTGAGCCTCTCATTCCCCCCAGATAAACACTCGGTATGTAAGGAATTCTCTCCTCCATGTCCACATGAATATTTGACAATGAAACTAGAGCTTTTTGTTCCTCGTTGCTGTGGGGATGTAGTGCTTTTTGCTGCTGGGAGACGCTTTTGCTATTAATTATAAATCAATAATGGTTTGTGTGGCTCCTGCTGCATCGTGTGGTTTCCCCCACTGTGCCGAGTTCTCTCTGACCCTGCGCCGTCTCCTGTGTTCACACGGCCGAGCCACAGCGGAACGTGCTGAAAATAATCATATCAATCACGTGACGAAGCGGAGTTACTGTTTCTGCCCTGACGTGAATTAGAGCTCGGTCCAACCTCGTGATTTACTAACAACTTTGCATTTAATATTAAATGAGACGCTGTTCAGTTTATGCACCGTTTTTGCAGAGTTGCAGAAACTCCACAAGACGAGTTAGTTCCTGTCATCACTTACGTTATAGCAGCTATAAACAGTCATTCCCTCAACAACTCTTTTGAAGTTAATAAGGCAAATAAAGTGTAAATCATTAGGTCACTGTTACAAAGTGCTGACACTGGAGACTCGTTTCATTAAAAAAAGCAGAAACCGAGCTGTCAACAGTCATGTGTTTTTCTTTGTTGAACTGCATCATGTTTTTGCCGTTCAAGTCCCTGTGAATGAGCCGTTACCATAGAAACGAAGACACGTCAGAACGAGCGCTTTAATATAAATATTAACGACGCGTTCAGGTTACAGCCGGAGCTACGGTCAGAGCTGCGGTTATCCGAGCCGCACTGTGGTATAAGGATGTTTTTACGCATTTACACCGCCTGCTCATCGCTTACTGCCGCAGAAGAATTCCACAGGAACGCGATTAATGAGATGTGTTTTATTGCTCAGTTCCATCATTAAAAACATGGTTTTTAACCAGTAAATATCTAAATATTAGGGCTTTGTGTTCACACAACTCTGGGGAAAAGCATCCGATCTCCGTCACCTTTAGGAGTAGACTCCGAGACGGAAACAGCAGCGTGGAACATGTAGGAGTCCCGCTTTAGTTCAGAACAGAAATCTGACTCTGTATTTACGCCTAGAAAGCAGTGAAACAATAAACTCTGATATCTAACGTTAAAAGTTCTTGTTAAAGGTAAAACGTCGTTGCATTGCTATTTTAAATGCCCCTCCTGCCGCTGTGTTTTACAGATAGGTGTAAAATCATGCCAGGCGTTCAAGTGTTACAGTCAGAAAAGGCATTGGGGTGTTTTTCTTTTGTAGACATTTTGACTTTGAGGTGTTTTGCTATGTTTTTGAGGTGCTTTTTGTTGTGATCTGTTAGTGAGAGTAATGACAGTGCTCTGTTTTAACTCTTTGTGTGTCTGGGTTAGCTGATCGTTGAATAAAGATACTCGACTTTCAGATACTCCTGTGCCTTGTGTCCTTTTTTAAAAGCGTCCACATTAATGTCACAGTCAGCAAATACATTAATCGTGCATACATTAACATTTCCTTATTGGAAATTGAAAAATTGAACAGAGTTCAACACATTTATATATATATATATTTATGAACAGACTGAATAGAGACATCATCTCCATTACGAGATATTTTCCCAGACTGTTAAATATATTTGTAAGACTTCAGGACAGAAGTGTGTATACTCAGTGTGCTGTTTAAAGGGACAGATGCAATAATCATTCCAGGCAGAGGAACGTGTGGAATATCCGTGAAACAAACCAGGGAAGACCCGGGATCTGGAAACCAACAATCCAGCATGCATTTGAAGAATTCACAATGTTGTAAAAAGACTCAGCAGGGTAACAATAGACAAACCTGTCAAGAGCTAAACGCAGAACACAATCAAGAAACACACCAATGACAGAACAGGGGCGGAGACGAGACTAACGCTGCCTTCACGTGGAAGTGGTGAGCTCCTGAGGTCGTGCACACGGAAAAGGGGTGTCGTGAGAACTCTGCTGCTAGGCAACAGCAACATGGACGCCAAAAGACTCCTCGTTCAGGCTAACGTTAACAATTTAGCAAGCTAACGAGCAGGAAAGGTAGCGCAGGAAATGCAAATGATGAGAAGATGAGGCTGCTGGGAGCATCAACATTTCACTCAGACATATAAAATTATGAAGTATGAAGAAAACTATACGACTCAAATTACAATACATTTAACTTGCCATCTACTGAAAAATGTGTTTTCATATACATTTAGATAAACTCAGAGCTTTCAGAACATTTCCGTTTATGAGTAAGAGAGCGTGGCGTTCACGTGGACTTTT
Organism: Notoglanidium maculatum; assembly: GCA_030068355.1. Lineage (NCBI taxonomy): Eukaryota > Metazoa > Chordata > Actinopteri > Siluriformes > Auchenoglanididae > Notoglanidium > Notoglanidium maculatum. The sequence continues at coordinate 437,090 of JAQQZX010000011.1, read as the reverse complement.
ATTCGTGAACACGATAAACACGGCCTCGTTTGAAGGCACCATAAAATCACAACAAAACCCGAATGCACTGCTTGCCATGTTCACAACCACGCTGCGAGGAGGAAATTGCGACAATATTAGTCAGTCATTATAGATTTAATAGCTCCAGATCTACTCACTGCTAACACTCACGTAGAAACGCCAGGATCAGTAAGGCTAATCTTACTTGTCTTCTCTCTTCTCAGTCAACTTTAACTCCATTTTCTATTCAGTGTCAGTTGACTGGAAGCTGGAATGATTTGCGCAGGTGTTTTGAACTGGCACCTCCCGGAAGCCCCGCCCACCTTTTCACCTTGAAAAATTCAATAGGCCTACTAATGAAGTGTCAAATCTAACAATTTACAAATATTGCTAATAGTAATGACAATGGGAATGCGATGAAGTAGGTTTTTTTCCTCTCCCGTGTCGGTCAGCGCTCGGACGCGCTCAAACGCGCAGTGAAAATGTCGGCCAGATCTCTGACCTACTGCAGTCCTTCTGCCTGAGCAGAGAAATTTAACTTCTAGCTCTGAGTAATGCTTATGATGAAATGGTTATGATTTATTAAGATTAAAAATGAGACCTTTTTTTGTTATGAAATGGTCAGAGGCTTGGATTCAGGGCTGAAGATATTGAAAGGAAATCAAAACTAAAAGGGCAAGGAAATAATAAAAAATCCGTGCCTCAGACGGGGTCAGACGGGGGTTTTCCTTCATTGCCTTGATGTTGCGTTGGTCTTGCGTCCCCAGGCACGTTAGCGGCATTCTCCAAATGACGTCGATTTATGAAATATGGATCGCTGCAGTGTGCTATTCTTTTTGAGCGCTGGTGCAGAGTGAAGGATGGAGGGAGAAGGAGTGCTGCAGTCATATCCATCATTCAGGATGCATCAGCCCCTTCTGAAACCTCTCCTCCTCCACTTCAAAGAGTCAGAGAGACACGTGAAAGACAAGGCCAGGCAAAGCTCCTCTGAGTACTTCAATATTTACCAGAATGCTTCCAGCCAGATGCGAGCTGATGAGAGAAAATAAACACGCTAAAGCCGAGCACTTCTCACTGCCTGAACATTTGATTCTGTCTGCATGGGATTTGTATTAAGGTGTTTTTTCATAAGGTATGAGGTTTGGGGATTCTCTTAAACAAGCTCTCAAAAAATCACATTATTAAGCATACCAACAAACGGAGTATTCAAACAACACATAAAAACGCATTTTACTTATTCATCAGTCAGAGGCTCTGTTTACATGCGGATTAATAATCTGTTAATAATCTGACTGGGAGTTTAATCCGAATAAATAACATTCACCTCAACTAGAATAAACCAGTCTCGGTCCGACGGATCGATCGAGCTGAGTTAATGTCCTGTAAAGAATCTGTTAAGTAAAAGAATACCAGCCGTGTAAACTTGGTGTGTGATTACGCCCTCTATCGGAATCAGCGTACGACCGGAGCGTGTGTTTCAGCCATGATGCATGTTACAGATTCATTTATTTAAACTAATTTTCAGTTTTGGAACATTCTGCGGCAGATGTAGAACAGGAACTGACCTCAGTAAAGTTTGCTATTCGCTAGAAATTCAGGATGCAGAGCACATCCACGGTTAAAAAAACGTAAATCAAAATAATATCAGTAGAATTAGAAGATACAGTTACAGTGATGTGTGAATTCGTTTCGGAACACACCGACCACGTTCACACGCTATGTGGACCGATACACAGGTGCACAAATGTTTTCTGCTTACACACATTCTTTCGACTTGAGCAGGACGTGAGCGACTCATCCACAAGGGGGCGGTGATGCAAATGTGGCAGCAGAATGCAGATTGCTACTATTTATAGAAATGCATACGTTTTCCATTTTGATGCTCAGCGTGATGTTCATATATAGCAACAGGAATTCTGCGTTGTTGCCCATGTTGGCTTGCGAAGAGGCACAAAACCGCGCCCCAGGCTTGTGCGTAACTTTGGATCGGATAAAACGTAATGAAAATATGAATGAAGAATGCGTACAGAACGTCCAGTTTAGGGCTCAAATAAACAGTTCCTCAGGAATCAAATGCGAAAATCTTTGCATATAAACACAGCTACTCTGACACGAGCTATGCAGCGTGAATGTAGAGTGGGTTTGTGGGCAAATTTTAGCGTGTATGAATACTGTGCTTAGCTTTGTGTGTGTGTGTGTGTGTGTGTGTGTGTGTGTGTGTGTGTGTGTGTGTGTGTTCCTCCCTGCAGGTGGCTTGGAAGACACTGGGCTGCTGTTGCAGGTCTACTGACCTCATTTTGCATCCATTTGCTTAGTATGAACAGGAAGGGCGTGAAATCTTAATCTTTTAATGAAGAGAACATTAGCACACACCCGCATGTAACTGTGAGGTGCTGCAGAGTGCTGAGGCTGCTAATAATAATAATAATAATAAGGTCATGACCTCTGAAAGCCTCTCCTGGGGGCAGGTAAAGGTTAAATTATAATGAGATCATTATAAAACGGCCAGTAGCTGTGTTGTGTGTGAAATCGGCGTTGTGTGTGAAATTGAAGGCATGGTGTCCTACATCAGTGACTTTCAAAGCTTTGTCAGAGAATGTGACTCATCTGTAACTCTCAGAAATAAAAACTAACTTTTTCTCTTCAGTTGAATAGCATTCAAGCAAGGAGCTGTCCAGCGTTTCTTTACTCCCTTCAACATTCTCTCTCTCTCTCTCTCTCTCGCTCTCTGTCTCTCTCTCTCTTCCTCTCGCTCTCTGTCTCTCTCTCTCTCCCTCTCTCTCTCTGTCTCGCTCTCTCTCCCTCTCGCTCTCTGTCTCGCTCTCTCTCTCACCCTCACTCTCTGTCTCTCTCTCTCTCACCCTCACTCTCTGTCTCTCTCTCTCTCACCCTCGCTCTCTGTCTCTCTCTCTCTCTCCCTCTCACCCTCACTCTCTGTCTCTCTCTCTCTCACCCTCACTCTCTGTCTCTCTCTCTCTCACCCTCGCTCTCTGTC
>JAQQZX010000011.1:422058-433995 GCA_030068355.1 Notoglanidium maculatum | reverse complement strand
CTCACCCTCACTCTCTGTCTCTCTCTCTCTCACCCTCACTCTCTGTCTCTCTCTCTCTCACCCTCACTCTCTGTCTCGCTCTCTCTCCCTCTCGCTCTCTATCTCGCTCTCTCTCTCACCCTCACTCTCTGTCTCTCTCTCTCTCACCGTCACTCTCTGTCTCTCTCTCTCTCACCCTCGCTCTCTGTCTCTCTCTCTCTCCCTCTCACTCTCTGTCTCTCTCTCTCTCTCTCACCATCGCTCTGTCTCTCTCTCTCTCACCCTCACTCTCTGTCTCTCTCTCTCTCACCCTCACTCTCTGTCTCTCTCTCTCTCACCCTCACTCTCTGTCTCGCTCTCTCTCCCTCTCGCTCTCTATCTCGCTCTCTCTCTCACCCTCACTCTCTGTCTCTCTCTCTCTCACCGTCACTCTCTGTCTCTCTCTCTCTCACCCTCGCTCTCTGTCTCTCTCTCTCTCCCTCTCACTCTCTGTCTCTCTCTCTCTCTCTCACCATCGCTCTGTCTCGCTATCTCTCCCTCTCGCTCTCTGTCTCTCTCTCTCTCACCCTCACTCTCTGTCTCTCTCTCTCCCTCTCACTCTCTGTCTCTCTCTCTCTCCCTCTCGCTCTCTGTCTCTCTCTCTCTCACCCTCGCTCTCTGTCTCTCTCTCTCTCACCCTCGCTCTCTGTCACTCTCTCTCTCACCCTTGCTCTCTGTCTCTCGCTTTCTCTTTCTCTCAGATTTAATGGGTAAACACTACCTGCTGGCTTACCACAGTAAATATTGATGTTTTATTGGACATGCGGTCGAAAAGATTGGTAGAAGAGAGTCTTGGAGGCAGAAAAACCTCTGGGCTCTATCTCAGTGCAGAGTCAAAGAACAAAACAGTGACCGCTGTTTTGTTAAATTCACGGCAGTCATGATGAAGTGGAGACAGAGAGAATCTATAGACACTGAACTGAAATACCACCAACTGCAGCTGCTGAGAGAGAGAGAGAGAGAGATAAAAAGATTAAGAGAGAACAAAAACCTAACACAAACATCGCTTGCATCCCTTGACACTTGGAGATAAGGCTCAATGGCTCACATGACTGCCCACATGCAGGCAGATCACACACTCACATACACACGTATAAATAGGTACGTGCACCCACGGAGAGGTGGACTAGATTAAACGGCAAACAAGGAAGGACACATTCAAGGTTTGGGAGCATCAGTGACTCAGATGTAGCAGGATGTGCTCCTACATCAATGAGAGAACCCTGCATGGAATTACACACACACGCACACACACACACACACACACACACACACACACACACACACGTATGAAAAAGCTATCTGGCTAGCAGGCTTTCAAAATACATCAGAATGAATCCTCCAAATTGCGTCCTACAGGAATTCAGATGCGCAGCATGAGAGGTCTCTAAGAATCTCTCCTTCCACTCTATTTTCAACACAATGCTCTAAATTAATTCAGGAAATGTTTGTCAAATCCATATTTAGAAGTGGAAGGTGTCCTGGTGTTGCTTTACTTATGGTTGTATTGTAACTGGGTGGAAAAAAGAGTTCAGAACACACTGACTTGAGTAAAAGTAGTAATCAAGAAAATGACTCATTACTCACAGAGTTACGCTGAAGTGAACTCCACCTCCATCATCATCAGTAATATTAAGAATGGTAACGTTAGCTGGCCAGCTAGTTTAGCCAAATACAGTTGGAGTTTGAGTAGCTTGCTAGGTTTGATAGCTACTTAATGTTAATTCATATGTTTCTTGTTTTAGCAAAGCTACATATTACCCTTACACCTTGTCCCGAGCTTTACCTAGGCGCGTAACAGTTCACCCAATTCACGAGTCAGTTTGGTTCGATTCATGTTCACGGTTCGATTTTTACACAATATTTTTTGAGAAAAAAAAATCATTTTAATACTAAAAAATGTATTATTATTTCATAGCATAAAACTCATTATAGAACATTAGTATGATTAAATTCTTCTTCTGGCTTATTCCCTGATCGGGGTCGCCACAGCGGATCATCTCTCGTCTGCTTCATCGATTTTCCGCCGAATGCCGTTCCTGACGCAACCCTCCCAATTCATCCAGGCTTAAAACACTCTCTGTGCCCCCTAGTGGCTGGGACCATTCACACTCACATTCACACCTATGGGCAATTCAGAGTAGCCAATTAATCTAATTCACATGTTTTTGGACCGTGGGAGGAAACCGGAGTCCATGGAGGAAACCAACGCATGCACAGGGGAGAACATGCAAACTCCACACAGAAAGGCACCCAGGGATCGAACCCAGGACCTTCTTGCTGTGAGGCGACCGTGCTGCTCAAAATTAGAATGACAGCGAATCATGTACTCAGGTACTATAGTAAGAGTACACACAGTAGTTTGGTACTTTCACCCCTGCTAGATCATAATATAAGTGTAAAAATCAAGAAATTAGAAAATGAGCTGCTTATAAATACCGTACAGTTCTTTATTACCAATTCCTTGAGACCCTGAGCTCTGATCATATGGTGAATGCAGGCGGCTGCTTTTCTGTGTGTCTTCTGAACCTCTCTGGATCCCTTGCATTAACATTTCATATCCTGGCCATTTGAATCTTGCCCAGAATCCATGATGCCTGCTGACAAAAAGCATGATTTAAGGGTCATAGAGTTGGTTCCCCATTGGCATCACTGCAGATGTTCCTGTCAAAAACAGGCTCACACAACTCACTCTCCTTCCTCTCACTTTTTTTTTGTGTTGGAATAAATGAATAGTTCATCAGATCACTGCAGTGGGATAAAAACCAAGATAAAGCCAAGTAAAACCCAACTGCAGTCAAGACCATGCCTCTTCACCAAGCACTTGAGAATTAGCGCTTTAAATCCCGTGACGTGCGTTTTCATTTCATGTTGTCCTAACCTCCCCCTTTCATGATTTTCTCATCAGTAGTTTGCTCCAGTGGCCGAACTAATCACTGTGTTACTGATCTCCAAAATAAAAACATATTTCTATACAAACTGGCTCAAAATTCACAAAAGTAATACGCTTTCATTTTCAGAGCTGTCACTCCATAAAGCCCACGCAGACCAGTCGCTGTGCACAGGGCAGCATCTCTCGCTGTGATCTCTGTGATCCTAAATAAACATTCTCCATCATTATTAAAAGGAAATACTTGTTATTAAATGACTTAATTTTGCCTCACTGCAGCTTGGCTTCAACGTACATTCTGACGTTAGCGTTAAACAACATTTGGGAAAGACATTGTTGTTGAGATCGATAGCTTACATGAGATGGAAAGCTTTCCAGAAAGTTCCTCGGGAGTCTGCCTGAGAGCGATGACGAATTGGAGTGATGTAGCTGAGGCTGAGGAACGGGAGAAGTTCAGGAGTTGAATAAAGTGTTCTGCAAACATGACGTTTGTTTTTGTTTATTTGTGTTTGGGAATTTTTTCATTCAAGAAACACAGGTTCCAATATTTGGAGCATTCAACAGTAACAGATACAGACAATGGCATTTTCCTGCAATTTCAAATTGAAAGTACAGAGAGAACAGAAAAGCAGAGAAGAGATAGTGCTCTTATTAGACTCCAGAGTTATCACATAAATGTGGAACATCTTCTCTTCGCTTCTCTTCTGTCCTTGACGAGAATGACTCAAGCTGTCATTCGGAAATTACAGCTGCGGTATGGAGGGATGCACCGGCTGTCAGCTTCCCCAGCACACTCACCTAGGTCTGACTTTGCAGGAGCAGGCTCCCTGAGTCCCTGAAAAGACACACGGGAGGAGTTCGGGCCTGTAAATTATTAAACGTTCAATGAGACCATTGCCTTCAGTGTCAAGTGAAACATTTGTACTGTTTTCCCTAGGTTGCGTCATCTCACTTCTCCTTCCCTCAGAGGCTGGGTCAAAATATTATCAAATACATCTGCCTTCTTTCCTGCTGTAGATGTATGACAGAGAGGGACGGAGGCAGGCCTTGTCAGGTAATTACCACTTAACCAGAGATCACTACTCATTTTGTCAGCAGAGGAGACGTCGGTGATTACTGCTCCCCGTCCCCGTTTGCAGCCTCCTGAAAAAACACTCCTCCCTCTCTGCGCGGGCACAGAGTGGCCTGTCAAGGGTGTTCCTGTATCTCTTGGTTTGATGTCAGATAGTCAGCATGGGAATTAAAATGACAGCAGCGTGGTTCCGCCATTGCCTTTTAATGAACACGGGTAAATGATTGCGTCCTTTGACAACTTTGAATGAAGCCACAGGACAGAAAAGTCACGGCTGACTTTTAAAATATGTGTCATGTCTGTGGACAGGGACTGATTAAAATGATAGCTCAATTACACCAAAAAGTTTCCCAGCTACATATGTGCGCAAGTACATATATTTCATGCCTTGTGCAGCTTCATGACTGAATTTATTTTGGTGTCATCGACATTTATAATGACAAACAAAATGAATGAATGAAATGCTTTCGCACTTCACCCATACACGCTGTCTGCATTTAGACCCAATTCCGATTATTATATAATAAAATCTTTATTGTAAAAAACAAAATTTTGGCAATCACTGAGTGTTTTTACAGCAACCCTGTTATTAACTGTCCTACCTCTGCTCCTCTTTCACAGTAAATGTTCATAGAGTGAGCGTGGGGAAGCATGATTCCTGCCCCAGTGTCTCTATTTATTAATGCTTGTTGCAGTTCCCATTTTTGACCACTAACTTTATGCAGCTAAATGGGGCAGCGTGTACACCGCACCACGATCACGTGTTTCTAGAACAGCGAGTGAATTAACAGAACAGGGACTTATATCTGCCAGATAGCAACATTTTTTTAAATGGTTAAAATACTGCACAAGTATAGTTACCAAAGAATTCTGTTTGAGCTCATATCCTCTTTCCGAACTGGTCTACTTTCCACTTTACAGATGTCACCTACTATATAGTAAGTTTTTCAAGCCATGGAGACAATCTGTCTGTACGTCTGTGGACATTTGTTCAGCCGTTGCCCAGACAGTTTTGAGATAAGGCAAGAAATTTTGAAATATTAGAAACAAGCGGCTACACTGGGTAAAAATGTAAAAGAAACAGTCCCAAAAATGTGCGGTCTCCATTAGGTATTGTGCATCTTTGCCTCAGGCATGTGTCATTAAAAAAAGCAGAGCTGCTACAGTAACCTATCGAGATCGATTCTCTGGACACACATCTGGCTCCCCAGAGCTGAGCGAATCACACCATCATCTAGCAGAAGCCTCTGAGGCTAGCCTCGGGTAAAACCGTGCAGTAAGGAGTCTCTCACTCACTCAGTGAAGAACAGCATATGAATCTACGGTTCGCTAATTCTAGCGGTAACCCGTGAATATAGATTTTGGTGGCGCAGCACATCATTAACAATGACAGAACCTCAATATGGCCCTGATATTTTTTGGGGGAAAAGAGAAAATGAAAAGAATATTTTGTCACCAAAAATGCAACATTTATTTTCCTATTCTTTATCAACTTGTTTAAGTAACCAACAATAATTTACAAATATTTTGTAAAGATTGGAGTAAAATATAATACCATATTGACTAAAATATTCCTTAAAAAAACTCAGAAAGCTTTTTCATAAAAATTGAACATGTTACAGCTCCCTCCATTTGCTTCTCTTTTCTTTATCTTTCATAAGTCTCTAAAACGTTAGCTCCGAATTTCTTGTTAAATCTGTTTGTAAAGCTAATTGCACAAAAGCTCTTTCCCATTTTAGATCTGTTTTTTGTTGCATTAGAGCTGTGTTACTTCGGCCTGTACTGGTCATGTGTATTCCTCTATTCTGCATTATATTTTATTATTATATATTATTCTGCATCCTAACCCTGCTGTCTCAGTAACACAATTACAGCTAGAAAAACTAAAGATTAATCGGTTCATGTTTCATTTACATCAATTTGAATCGTCATAATTTTGTATCACTATTTAACTTAATTTATTTATATAGCGCTTTTAACAACAGACATTGTCACAAAGCAGCTTCACAGAAGTATATAGATTCTGAATATAAACTTATGAATCTATAAATTTATCTATCTGTGTATGTATATATATATATATATATATGAGATATTTAAGTATTAAGGATAAAGGTGCACAATTTCCCAGTTTGAACATTTGTTATGTTATCTATTTTCTGTTGTGAATAAAATATTGGCTCATGTGATTTGAGAGTCTTTTAGTTTTTATTTTATTCAAATTTAAAGAACGTCCCAACTTTTCCGGAATTCGGGTTGTATTATATTATATAATATTTATATATAATGTGATTATATTTATTATTTATTGACATTTATTGATGCATAATATATTGTATTGCATATTCCTATAACATATATATATATTCCTACAAATGCCTAGTTGTTCAATGCAGTGCTCAACACTCATTATGTCTCAATTTGCCTCATTTGTAAATAAATTTTACACATCAATCTTTAGAAGTGGAAAAAATTTTCAGTCATGGCTTTACTAGATTTTATAAGCAATGGTGCAATGATGGTTTTTGGGTGCTGAAAATTGACAAACAGATAAATGACAGCCTAGCTTGTTACGTAGCTAGCTAGATTACTAGATAAGTGCAGATGAAACGTTAATCACATCCTTTCTAATCAAGGAAAGGATTGAAAAATATAGGCTAAAATGAAGGCCATGTTCATTTTGAAAATCTACAAACCAGGTGGATTTTTTAAAAGACAAATTTACTGGTTTTGATACAGCAGGTGTTTCATGTCACCATCAACTCATAAACTGTAATGTTGTTATGAATCCTATTCCTCAACTCTTAAAAAAAACATCCATAGTGCGAGATTTTGGCAGCGTGATTCCTACCCCAGTGGGCCTCTATTTATTAGCATTTGCTGCAGTTCCCATTTTTGATGACCAGGTGCAACAATAACTCTGTGGAGCTGGATGGGGCAGTGAGCACGCCGCGTAACGACTGTGCAACATCTAGATATGCGAGCAAATCCATGAAACATCAACTTAGATCCGTCAAATAGCAGCATTTTCTTTGCAACACCTGCCCCTATGGACGAGCTGCCACGGGCTAATTCACACCGTTATCACTTTCTCTCCACTCATGTGCCAAGTCGCTCACTCGACTTCCTCATTCAAATTATCCTCCTACTCCCTAAATCAATGATAATGGATGAGACTCAGTCCCACACTCTTTTCTCATGCATTCTTCAGACTTTTCCGGTGTATTTATTTCTCTAAATAAATAAAAATCGAGTGGCCTCTTTCAGAGCTCCTCCAAACAAAGTGGTGATTTTTGTCTGTAATGTGTGTTTGCTCACAGCTCAGGTTTATTTACAACTGTGCATGCTGCGAGGCACCCTGATTGTTTTGACTCGCCTGGGAACTCGCTGTTTGTTATGGAGCTCAGGATTTTGGGATGTAAAATACTGTAGCGGGAGAATGAATTTGCTGAGGTACTTGTTAGCAGCCAGGAGAGAGACACGCCTTTCAAAAGCATCCTCAATAGAGACAGCAGCACTGGGAAATGTCAGAGTGAGTGTAACCTTTCATGCTGCACTTGCACATTCTTCTCCATCATGAAGCAGTGTGTTGCTGAGCCAGCGGGGAGGTGGATGGCACAGATTATCCTGAACAAAAAAGAAAAACCCTGGGGTAGGTGGAAATATGAAAAGATTTGTCTGTCAAGGTTTTTTTTTTGTGCACCACATGCTTTAGTATAATTGTATGGTTGATAATAATAAGAACATCACTCACTCACGTCTCTTAGCAGAACTATTATCCAGGGAAAGTAGAAGTGAGGCTGGCCAAATTAGTTCTGCCTGGCTGAGTAGCCTTTCATGAATTTAGGGCACAAATTACCCAGTGTTAAGTTCTACTCCAATAAACAATTAAGGTTAGGTACATCATGATGAGAGGTGTATTCACTAAGGCTGCCGAGAGCGCCATTGTCAAATTCAAGTCCAAAACGTAGGAATATACAAAGACCAAGTCAAGATTGAGTTTTAAGAGCTGAGGCCAAGTCAACTTGATTCAAGACTGATTCAACATTGAGACCATCAAATCTTTCTCAAGGCCAAGCCTTTAATCATTCATGCAATGTGCTGATAGTTCAACTGTTTTCTAGAAGCAGGAAATAATTTTTCTGTCAAACTTCATGTATGAGAAAAGAAAAGAATACAACATTATTTTTACAAACTGTCACAGGAGACCGAGACCAGGCACTGGGCAGTGGCAGCTCAGTGGTTAAGACATTGGACTAGTTCAAATCCCAGCACTGCCAAGTTATCGCTGATGGGCCCTTGAGCAAGGCCCTTAACCCTCAACTGCTCAGTTGTATAAATGAGATATATGTAAGTCGCTCTGGATAAGGGCGTCTGCCAAATGACATAAATATAAATTTAAATATATATATAAGACCATATGTAGTAAAACCGGTGCCCAAGAGAAAAAAGTCAAGTCCAAGTACAAATGCCAGTAAGTCTGAGGCACAGTGCTGCCTCGAGTCAAAATGGTGTCCTTTATTCTGCATTTCATTATAATGCCTGTACGAGTTTCTGAGAATGTTTTGTTTTATTAAAAAAAATAGAACAATTATTTAAGATCAGTGAAAAACATGTGCAGTGAATGTACAAGTGCATTTTTTCCAAGAATTGTTTTTTGCAGAGCTACTTTTTTAAAAGTATAGTTTTATTTATTAGTAAGGCAGGGTGTCTAAAAAATACTAAACAAAATAATAGTAATAGTAAATGATATAATAATGATAAACAAAAAGAGTCCCAGTTTGCCTGAAAGCTTTAAACTTAAAGAGAAAATGATTAATAATAGAGTTGTACCGCTGGACATGAGCAATAAATAATATCAAAAAAGCAATAGATGTTAAAACTTAAAGTACATATTTATCATTTTTGTTGTGACTCTTCTAATTAGCCCTAGATGATTTGTTATAAAATGAAGATATGCAAGTGCGACAGCAGCCTAATGGCGGTCTTTGTCACTTATACAGGTGATTATCATAATGCCCATGTTGGTACAGACTACAGCTTCCTACAACTTATTTACAAATTTTCTTTCTTTTTCTTTTACCCTGCCCTTTTTTCATTGGCTGATCTTTATTAGGGTGTGGCCAGGTGGAAAAAGAAAAGGAGGCGGAGTCTGTGTTGTAGGGAACTAAGAACAATAGGCAGTTTTAGCTGGCTGAATAAAAAGCCAAGAAACGGAGGAAAATTTAAAGGAAAAGAAGAACTAGAAAGCTCCTGACCAGTAGGTGGTTTTCTCTTGTGTCCATGATGCCTTCAAAGGCTAAAAGACTTAAAAAATTGAAAAGCAGATGAAAAAAGAATTTGTGGATCAGTTCTGAACTGAGCTCTACTGGAAGCATATCTGGGGAGATTTATGCGCTCATGTTGGAGATCCTCTCATTATAAGGGCCGGTGAGCTTGATGCTTTTATTCACGAGTTGGTGGAGAATGTTTTCAGTAAGAAGACTGAAATTCAGGGGTGTGGATGGACACTTTTTTTTGGAAAGCTGTTTGTATGTTGTTTCTTTCTTTTTTTGTATCACCTCTGACTTGTTTAATACATTAAAAACTGATCAAACTTAGAGTTTAATCAATATTTTCAGTTAGGCCAGATGTTGCTTGTTGCTGTGGTCTTGTTTAAAGTTTGACCTTTTTGCTATATTAAGAGGAAAATCTACATGATTCAATACGCAAGTTTAGTTTCTAAGATTAAAATAAACCTCTTTGGTTTTGGTGGGGTGGGCAGAAAAGCTGTAAAAGTGAGACATCGGTAAGGCTGTTTGTAAGACACTTTTTAAAAAAAAAAAAACAAAAAACCCCATTTGCTTTTTCTGTTTGGATCTCGGTGGCATGCAGCGACAGCCACGGAAGCATGAACGGACAAATCAAGTGTGTCAGTCTCGAGCTGGAGGAGTAGCAGAGGTCTTGTGGTGTGCAGATGTCGATGCCCTGACACTGTGACGAGAGCCATAACGTTTAATGTGTGATATGCGAGCGCACCTCCAAGTTCATGGAGTTTCTTAGCAATGACAACATGGAGGACATCATGATGAACGTGATGACCAGAAAAGGTTTTCTGATGCTGCTGAAGCAAGCGTAAAGATCCACAATATCCTCAAAGTCGCATCCAGCCCACTTCCTGAATTCTAATTTTTCTTGCGGTCTTTCTTTTTCTCTCTGTTTCCCATCTCTTAAATTGGCACGTCAATCATTTTTCTGCTCTTATTGCTTTTGTGGCATTCTGCTTGACCAAGACATTTCTGTACAAAACTTGTTTCCATGAAACCTTTCATAAATCACTGTCTCCAGAGTCCTGGTTACAGCAATGTGCTGCCCTTCTAGTAATAATAATAATAATAATAATAATAATAATAATAATAATAATTAAAACACCACTTTTATTTTTACTCCATGTCAAAGATTAAAAGGTTGAACAAAGACTTTATGTTGAAACATCTTAAAGAAGCATTGACCATGAATATACGAGGAAATCTACATCTCATGAAAGTCTGCAAAACAAGGTAAATGGCCCGAGAACCGTCATTAAGCTTTTCATTTGAATTTTAAAAACACCCAATGAGCTTGTGTTCTTGATGTTCTCTGGGACGCTTCCAATGGCTTTGGCAAAACATGTGATCAGCGTGTGATTCCAGGGATTAAGGATCAGCCTGACTCGGCCCAGATCAGCAAGATGTCCTGGAGATAAACCATTCTGAGGCGAAAAGGTCATAAGCAGGACTGAATAGGAAGCCGATGTAGTCTGAGTAGTTCCCCAATAGATCTTGTTTCCCAGTGGAGAGAGCGGCGCTGCATTTGCTTTCAGACACTTGGATTTGGACCCAGTTTTACGCTAAGCGAAGATCATTGTTTTCTCCTGTCTTCTCCAAAGGATGGCCAAGCCAGAAATTTTTTTTGTTTGATATTTAGATAAATGCCAGATTTAGAAACGTGCTGAATGATCTATGTTTTTTTTTTTTTTTTTCTTTTATGCACGCCTTTTTCAAAAATGCGTAACATTCTTAGGCCTTCCTTTTGAGGCATGCAGAAAGTGAAAAAGCCCTGATCTTTCGACTGAGCTTTAAGACTGAGCTAATGTGCTGTGACTTTCTTATCCTATTTAAGATGCAGGCTGCTACACTGTGAGTCAGCTCAGGCCTAATTAAAGGCTACATTCTCATTCAGATCTGTCTATCTAGATGATTCACCTACGTCAGCGTAAGTGACCCGTATCTGTTTTAAATGTGAACACACTTGTCCCCCGACACACCTTGATTTCTTACACACACGTGCATACACACATTGATTTCTTGGCCAAGTGTTTCACCGTATTACTCGGTTTCTGTAGGTCCCTTCCAGTTTTATTTGAATTGATTCCCAAATTTCATGTAAATGACCAGCTTCTCCATCCTTCCACTGAATCTGGTCACAGCTGTTGTCCACCACTGTTGTTTTTCCAGGATGCAGAAACTGGAAAATGGCAACAGTGATGTGCATGCACACTGGGGAAAAGCAGCATGAGTTCCGAGCTGACCTTTCTCATTCCTGTCGCAGCGCTACATATCTAGGACCACATACGGAAGTTGCTCGGATTTCAGAAAGATCAGATTTTTGTGTCCACATAGCCGTGGGGAAAGAAAAAAGAGATTTGTTTCAGACAAATCTCAGACCATCACATTTATGTCGCTTGAACCTGGTAAAGAAAGTAAAACAGAAACCAAGATCAGCACCTTAAAAAGTAAGATTGCATTCATCTGAACTTTTTAATATTAGTAAAAAAAAGTCTTCCATTTTAGGTAGTAGTGCTGCAGAATCTGGCAAAACTGATGGATTTAATTGGTTATTGCCAGTGTAGAAAAAAGTATACGTTGAAGAAGAATTAAATAAAGGAAAGCCCTTAGTGCTGCTCGATCAACGTATTTCTCCAATCTAATAGAAGATA
>JAQQZX010000011.1:406249-416592 GCA_030068355.1 Notoglanidium maculatum | reverse complement strand
TTGTGAAGCTGCTTTGAGACAATGTCTGTTGTTAAAAGCGCTATACAAATAAAATTGAATTGAATTGAATTGAACTGTAATTAACTGTCCTGTCTGCTGCCCCTCTCACTGAAAATGTTTATAAAGCTAGAATGGGGCAGCATGATTCCTGTCCCAATGGGCCTCTATTTATTAGCACTGGTTGCAGTTCCCTTTTTGACCACTAGGTTCAATAATGGCTCTATATGGAGCTGTGAGCACGTTGCACCACGATCACACAACATCTAGAACGGTGAGTAAATGAACAGAACATGGCTTATAGCAGTCAAACAGCAATTATTTTTTTTAAATCGCTACAAAGAGGTCATTAGTATTTCAACAGAGATTAAAATGTATGGAGTTGTAAGTGCAATTTTTTGAATGTTAATGTGTATATATACGGTGGCGCTTTGCACAGCCTGACCCTACGGATGAGCCACCATGGTGGTTATGGACCATAACTTTTCATGAATTAGTGAACAGTGACGCATGTGACAGATGACAGAAGATAAGAAACTCCTCCTAAAATGACCATGCTCATTTAATTCATGGATAATGGGCTGAGGCTGTTGGGTAGGTTTATCTGCACATAGACACCTGGCTCCATGAATCATGTGATAAGATCCTGATTACTCCTCGTAAAGGTAGAGGTCCAGGGAACCTCGTCTGCATGGGAACAAATTCCTTCTAGGAGATGCACAGAAATTTGTATTTTATTCATAAATACAAGCCCTATTCATCGTGATACATCCAAACCTGTTTATTCAAATGTTTTTGTTTCTCCTATTATAAAGCTCTGTCTATTCAGATCCTATGTATTTCTGTTATTGTGTGATGAATATCCAGGAGTACACCAGTCACTGGAAGATGAAGTGACGACTTTTCTTTTACAGGTAGTAATCACCAGGCACATCATGAGATGCTGTGCTTCAAACAGACTTTCCGTGATCTGTTTTGTACTTTTGTTTTTATAGATGATCTTAATAGAACAGCTGCGGCGCCTCAGGCTGAAAATGCTCAGAGTTTAGCCAGAGGCGTACTACAACTCTTAGGTTTAGAATGATGCTAGTGCCTTTCTTATTGAGGTTATTTTTTGGTCTAAGATGTATAAAATGATGAATCTGTCATTGTTCGGTGCAGGCATCCCTTCTACAGCACTTGGTTAAAATAAACTCCTTACATGTTTTATTTTATTTAATGCAAAATACTTCTTACTGTAAAATGACTTCTTACTTATTTACATACTCAATTTTATACTAGTTTTCTTCACTTAAACCGGTTTTCTTCACTCAAGTTGTACTTACGCCATCAGATATTTTGCATTATTCCTGATGGGAAGCGCTGTATTTTTTTTAATATATATTTAAACATTTGTTATGCAGTGCATGTTCATAACCTGATTTCCATGAAATGTCTAGGGTATAGCATGGGCCAAGGAAGGACCTATTAAATTCTGGAGTAGTTCCGAGTCACAGAGCAGATCCATGAATTGAGTTTCAGTTCTGCAAACATTGCGATACGGCATTTGGTCTTTGTGCTCAGCAATGCCATACATCTTAAAATCCAGTAGATGGCAGTGATGTTCAATAGCAACAAAACAGTCAATGTAGAAATAGGATGGTTTCACTGGAAATGCATGTGGACATATAAAGGGGTTGCAGTTGCATATTTTTATTCCATAGAAAGGTAGACTATATTGTCCTTAGCGGAAGTCTTGCGCACTCTGAGTGTTCTTACAGTTCAGACTTGGATTAGGTTAGTGGGCATTTAGCAGGAGGGGGCTTTAGACACATCCTACTGGAGAAAAACTCTGGGGCAGACCCTCAGGAGATGATGTCACACAGTTGGCTTCAGAATGCCTGGTGATCCTCCAGTAGGAGCTGTGGCCAGGGATGGAGAAGTCTGGACTGACCACCTCCATCTGCTGCTACTTCAAATCCCAGCAGAAAAAAGCAGAAAGAAAATTAATTCATTACTGTAATGCTGTAAAATCTCTTAATGAAAACTCACATGGTATAGATGGAGAGGTAGGAACCAGAGCTGCAGATGCTTCTGTAAGAGAGGTACCTGAGGTAGAGTATGTAATGCAGTCAAAGAGGACAGAGAAAAAACAAGTTGGGAATAAAGTGGAACCATAACTGGTTGTATACTTCACAATATACCACAAATAACCATATTACAAGCCTCATCGCTCATGCAGTTAGTGTCTGAAGCGGATGGAAGGTGAATATGGGTTCTCACGGTGACTTCAAGGACCCTACACTGAATGTGCTGCAGTTCCAAGGTCAAAGCTCCTCAACTGGTTCTCCTTAATTCTGAGGAGCAGTGACAGTACTCTAAGGATCTCTGGGATAGCTGAGCTGTTTGTGACCTGTACTCGTGACCTTTTCTTTCTGTCTCTAGTTACAGCTTTGTCCATAGGTGAGAATAGAGACATTAACAAAACCCTTTGTTTGAAAATAAAACCTTTACTCCCAAAGCCTGATTTCACTGAAATTGGCCCCAGGGCAAAACTGCAGCTGAAAGCCAAGACCAGAGGGGCTGTAGAGTCCATGACATGGACTGTAGATTTCATGTCCACAGGCAGGGCAAAATCCTCTTTAATATCATGGTTTGTTCGCAAGGGAAAGCTACAACTTTGTTTGACTTGACTAACTACACACTGAGGAACCAGTCCGTAATGTGAGCACCGATATGAACTGCAAGGACAAACTGCAATATGACACATTTCACTTGGGTTCTGAATCGCAGGATTGTGAAATTTGCAACTACATCATTCTGAGTTCTCCCCATTTCCCACTGCAGAGCCCTGTGTGATGATTTATACAAGTGCGAGTGAGAAAAAAAGTTCAGAGAGGGTGTTGAAGGTAGCATAAAAGAAGTGAAGTATCTGTAAGTCAGGATGATTTATTCACCACACCATCCATTAGCATGGTAATACTTCACTCTAACATGTAACAGCTCCTCTACAAAATGAGATTCTGATTCAGGTGATTACTTATCCTAGACTTTACAAATCTTACCATTACTGTTGCAAAATGATGTCATGTGTAAGATCATGTGTGTTGTGCAACAGAGGTCATTTTGCTTATGCTAGTTACATCTGAGAATCCGGGTTAGTAGGTTCTTTTCTGCTGTACGCGATCTCAGTGTTGTAGTTCACTCATAGTCAAACTATTTGAATATTAGACTTATTATTTAAATATATTGGAAGCATAGGGCTTTTTAGTCCTGATCTTTTCACCAACAGAGCACAATATATTCAAGTGGATGATATTTATAGGCCATCATGCTTTTGTGTTATTGAGGTTTGGGTTTAAGCTATTTGATTTAAGTGACGAGTCAAACAGGCTAATAACTGTAAGAAATAAATAATACATTTCATAGCTTTGACAATGGTGGGATATGATTTCCAGAGCTGTAACAAAAATCACAGACCCTCTGGCTATTCTTTGAGAGCCACTTATTGTACAATGTCACACAAATTCTAATTGCTTGGAATTCAAACGAGCAAAATAGTTTTGCAAGGAAAATTACAATACTTTATGAATTGTAAGACGTCATTACAATTATGAAGTACTGTATGAGATCAAGAAGCATCTGTTCACGTTGACGCAACCACATCACTAGATGCAACCGAATACATGTACGTTACTTTGGATTGAGCAAATAATGTGTTCTAAACAGATACAAAAATAGCGGTGCACTATTCAGGTACTTTACTTTTTTTTTTTTTTTTTTTTTTTTCCCTTGTCTGGTTGAGATTTGAGGTGTGTCTCAGACAGGGATCCTATGTAGAGAGACAGGCAGGAAGGCCAAAAGAAGGGGAGCTTGAAGTTCATGGGACCAAGAAAGTGCCATTATTGTGAAAATGGTTTGCTCTGTTTGGTCAGGTTCACTGTGGTTTAAATTGGGATACTTTTTTATTGTTTATACAGTTGAGATCAGAAGTTTACACACAGTCATCATGGCAATATTGGGCTTTCAGTGATTTCTTTAAACTGTTCTTTTTCTGCGGAAGAATGATTGTACAACATTCATCTTTAATAGGGAAAAAACAAGAATTTGGTGCACAGGGTCATTGTCCTGTTGGAACACCCAGTTGTGTTCAAGTTTCTACCATCTAGCTGATGGTTTGAGGTTCTTCTGAAGAATCCTGAGGTTCTTCATTATTCCACCCACTTTGTGCAGTGTAGCAGGTCCCCTGGCAGTAAAACAGCCCCAGAGCAAGATGCTACCACCACCATGCTGGACAGCTGCTACAGCGTTCCTCCGTATCTCTGCTCATTGTAGACAAACAACTCAATCTTTGTCTCATCTGACCATAAAACTTTCCTCCAGAAGCCTTTTTCTTTGTGCTCAGCTTCAAACTTTAGTCAAGCTTGACCGTGTGGATTTTGGAGCAGGAGCTTCTGTCTTGGAGGACAGCCTCTCAGTCCATGGTGATGTAAAACACTCTTGACTGTAGGTGGTGTTCCAGCAGCTTCCAGTTCATGGCAGGCCTGTGCCTTTATGGTTCCTGGGTTGTTCCTGACCATCAGAAGCAGTTTCCTCTCAGGTACAGGTGACAGTTTGGGTCTTCCAGACCTTGGCAAAGTTGCTCCCCCTCCCGGTAACTTGTACTCATCAAACAAGTTCTTTTTATGTTGTGCACAGAGAAGCTCCCAGCTGTAATCACTTATTAATTTCACTAACAGGAAGTTAAGAGGCCTTGGCCTTGGCAAGTTGAGACATTTTGGAACGTTCAGAACCTCTGAATTAATACTCGAGGTGGGTGTATGTGTAATGTTCGGTTCAGAAAACCCAAAATAAAGAAAATCTTCAAATTCTCATTTTTTTCTATTAAAGATGTGCATTATAAAATCATTCTTCCCCAGAAAAAAAAACAGTTCAGAGAAGTCCCTGAAAGCCCAATATTGCTTTGATTTCCATGTCCATGATGACCGTATGTAAACGTCTAAATTTGTTAGAGAATGTAGCAGATACAAACAAAATTCTAATTATATTCAGTTTTCAGACTTGTGGTATTCTTAGTCCATGACCTAGTGAACCAGTGACGGGATGTACTTATTGACAGAGGCTTCAAAGCACTTCTTTAAGTTACCCTGGATAAGGGCTTCTGCCAAATGCTTTAAATGTAAAAAAAAATATATAAACTCAAGGTTGAGGAACAGTCAGACCATTTCTACTTTGGAGTGAACCCTACCCCCCATCCCCCCCCCTGAAAGTTTTCGGAGGCATAGCTGTATCTTTCATATTTAATTCTATAACGAGTAAAACGTGACATCAAGGACGTCTTTACCACCAAGCAGTCTAGTCCTACTATTTTAACATATACTTCAAACATGAAGGAAACTATTGAAGAAAAAATATTTCAGACATCGCTGTGATCTTGCTCCTGTTTGGATCAATTCCAAAATCTAATCAGTTCATCTGCTGGTTATGATGATGGTTCCATATAAACCCTACAAACATTCAACCACTTGCTCTTGACCGACACACGGACAAGCCAAAACCACCTAGTGGTGAGGCATAACATCATTCTTTGGTATCGGCCATGCCCACTTAGATTTCAAATCTGAATTCAGGTAGACGGGAACATTTGGAGAACTACACAAATACAGCTAGTGGCATTGTGTTGCAAATTTTATCTACATACAAGTAAACACCTACACCTCAGGTTTGTGAAAAACATGATGATTAAACAAGCTGAAGCACTTCACTTCACATGACAAATGTTGGTTTCACGTGCCAAACATGTCCATGTATTCCAAATGTTCCTGCCCCCTCCCCATGTCGAAAGAAATTATCCATTAAATGCCAAATATGTTTTAAGGACTCTCAGTGTAATTATGGCTTGTGTCCAGTTGTTAACCTGAGACATTAGCGCTACGTATACTTAAAACAATTCTTTTCTTTATGGTAAATTTCACTCAAGCTGTTTCAAACAAATTTTCCTGATTGAACATGCAGCGTTCTGTCCGGTCACTGGCACTCCACAGCGCGCTGGAAGCCCAGAGTGTGATTATTTGCTTCACTGCTGTTGCTGTACTGTCTCACAAGCTGCTTTATGTGCCTTTCCTTCTCTGACGCCAGCTCAGCTAGTCGAAAGAAAATACCCAGGAGGAGAGAATAAGCAAAAAATCAATGCCGAAACTGTTGCCGTTCAAGCACAGATGCCCAGGTCTTCCCATTCTGATGAATCTTTCTTTTCCACTAGCTTTGTTGCTCTGAGAAAAGAATGTAAGCAGCAAGACTGGGAAATAATTGCAAAGAAATTTGCATCACTCTCACTGGTGTGTGCAGGACAGCGGCTCTGCCTCAGTCATGACTTTTGACTTTTTTTTACTTGCTGGCAAACACTGAGAAAACAAGCAAACACCCTACCAAGAGCTGACACTAGAGTTTCTAACTTTATAAACACATTCTTGCATTAGCATAGCCATTTACATGCTCGTTGTCATTCAGTCTCCCAGCAGGATTCCTTAAGGACATAATGAACTGCTGTTATTGAGGGAAGCCACTACAGTCTTGATGTGTATTAAACTTTATTGCTCATGCCAGTCCTATGAATTCAACGAATCATTGTAGAAATATAATGAGATTTTTATAAAGTCCAAAAATTCATGCTTCCGCTGCATCTAAATAGTAAGCTAATACACTTCATGAAGTATTTTACACAGCTGGCAGTATTTTACATATTATTTAATCCACCAGAATGTGATTTAGGATGCTAATTGCACTCCCTGGTTAGCGTGAGCAATAACAAATTCAAAGTAACGACTGAAAAGAGCTTGGAGAAATGAGCTATTCCCACTGCAAAGCTGTAAATAAATACGTTCATTTGTTCCTCCAAACACACAACTCTCCATAACCTCTGGGTAAATTTAGTTTTTCAGCAGATTTCTAACTGAATTCCCAAATGTATACTCACAACACGGAACCTTTCTCTCTGGACAACACTGAGAAAATGGATCAGAACGACTGCAAGCGTTTAATTTATCTTGGGGTTTCATGCTATTTTGAAATGAATCAGTGTTTATTCGCCACTCACTTGCATCAGCCGATCATATGACAGCAGGGTTTTTTTGTTTTGGTTTTTTTTAATTCGGTGCAAAAAATCATACAGATACAAGTCAAGATCTTTATTTAATGTTCACATCAAACATCAGAATTGGAGGTAATCTCTGTTATGTCAGTATTTCAGAAAAAGAGAATGTTTTAAAAAAAAAAAAAAACCACCACCGTCTGGTTCTGTAGGTGGAAATGCCTTTTTGATGAGACCGAAACAGAGAAGGACCAGACCTCTTCTAGCAGGAAGGCTACAGTAACGCAAAGAACCACTCTATACAACCGTGGTGAGCAGAAGAGCATCTCAACATGTCAAACTTCTAGGCAGATGGGCTGCTGCAGCAGCAGATGATGTCTGGTTCCACTCGTGTCCACCAAGAACGGGAGCTAGACCTATAAAGATTTGAAAAATACGGCCAGGTTCGGTGAGTGTACAGAAACGGAACAGAACATTTGTGCATTCAAACTTTTGGCTGTAAAATTTCATATTACAGTGAAAAGGAACAAATTGTCCATCTGCGCTACACACACGGTCAACAAAAGGGATAAGTGACGATTCAGAAACACCTTGCATTCAGAAATCTTGTCATTCCGTAATCTGTGCCATCTCTCCAGTCGCTCATAAAGAAAGGTAGAATAAACTTCTCAGCCATTCAGTGTCTAATTTCACAGTACCTTTCAGACGACAGCCTGATCTGTGGAATGTGGGGGGAAAAGAGAGCATTGTTATGTGAAGCAGGTGATTACACTATCCAGTGGTTTTCTGTCCAGAGGTGAATAGCTGAAGGGGGAGCCATTGTACGCCTCCGCTGCATTTCAAAGCCAAAAGAGAAGGTGGCAGCTGATGGTTCCATTGCTGGGGATAATTTGTCTCCTCCGTGATGCTAATGCTGCCAGATCTCTCTGTATATAGCCCCCAATTTTCTGTCCTGCCATTTAGAGAAATTCTCTTCACTCCTGGTAATTACATGCAGTCCTGCTTCACGAGACAAATGTTTCCTTTTAACTCTTTCATGCATAATGTCCATGCTTACAGATGGGCAAATTAATTTTTAAGCTGTAAATTAACTCCAAACCACTTGGATTTAATTTTTTCAATACAAAATTTAAATAAAAAAAATATTCTTGTGCCAGACTCCCATGAACACTTTAGCTTTTTTTTTTTTTTTTTCAAATTAAAGAGATTCATCAGTGCATTCATGTTGTCCATGTATCAAGAATATTATGTTCAAAACTGATATTTTAGAAATTCTGGTCATCAACACTGTTAAATATTTAGGTCAAAACTATTCAATGTGTGTTTATAAACAATTTTTAAAAATTTTTATATGTATATAGTGTTTTTGATTCTTTATCCTACACTTGGACAATCCGTTACATTTATACATCACATGACATGCAATTTTATGTAATAATGTATTTGAAATGTCTGCATTCTGATGGAAGGAAGGAAAGTAGATTTAGCTTGTGCATGACAAGGCTGTGGTGAGAAAATTGTGAACTGAACATTTCTGTGCATTTAATAAAGCTAGTGACAATTTACTCTGCATGCAATAAGCTCTTTGTTTCTGGATATTCACAGAAGAATCATGTAGATCATATTTGTTCGCGTCTCCAAAGCCACAGATAAGTGGTTTACAGCAAGGAGCCTGATGCTGATTAATAGGAGTGGAAGTGTTTTTGCTATTAGGAGTGGTGTTCTGGGAAATGGAAGCACTAGAGCTTGCCCAATCACATATTAGACAGGTTTTTCTCATTCACCTTTATGAATAATGATCAAGCAAGAACATAAGACAATAATATAATAACACTGACCAGCAGCAGCAGCTGATTGGTGAGGTAAGATGACTACAATAACAAACGAGAAGAAAAATTCCAAGGAACCTGATTCAAGAGAAAAAGAAACCCTATTGTTTAATGCTATGTCCACTTTTAATACGTTTTAGTTTTAAAACCGCATTCCAATAATCTCCATCCATACTAACACAGCAGAAAACACATCACATGTCCATACACATTCACTGCGTATATGTGTGCTGATCTAAACAGGAAGCAGGTTGTCTGCTCTGCAGTTGGTTGCTTAGTTGCAGATCACTTAAATAAGAGCTTGCCTCCTGCGCAATTTACCTGCACAACAAAGACAACAACACTAGCCACATTTGTAATTCATTACCCATGCTGCATTCACCACGGCTAGTCGAGGCCGATGCGGTTTGTTTACTTTCAGAAAAGGGTCCTGTGATAGGAGCGTGATGAATCAGGAAAGGACACGTTGTAACTAAGACCCAATCAGGAGATGAACGTGGGTGTCTGCGTCATTGTTTCCCAAACTCCACGTTTCTGGCCATCCACACTAAAACTCAATTCCGGAGTTTTTAAACTAAAATTGGGGCCAGCAGTTTTTCCAAAATGCTCCATTATAGGGCTCGAAAACTCCACATCAATATGGACCTCAGGCATAAAAGTAGCAAAAGTGATGTGTTTTGTAACTAAAATGTATTGATGTGGATGTAGAATGAGCGTAACCTGCTACTCGAAGCAGGACGTGAGTGTGTACACTGAGTGGTTTCATTATTAAAGACTTTCCAAAGCTCATGGTCCACATATGACCTCGAGGTTAGTATACAAGCGAGCTGCTCCAGAAGTGGTTACAATCTGCAAGCGAAAGTTAGGAATGAGTCAGAATAAATGAAATCAGGGTAAAGAACATGAACGCACAAGAACGAGTTTCTGCCATGAGACAAATATATACAGGAAAGTATTAACAGACAAACTAATCAGGATCTTAAAGAACAACAGGTGAACACTATCGGGAAATAAACTAACGTTAAGACGGGTACAAGGCAAAACAAAAATGTCAGAATAAAAGCACGAGCAGTGCACATCCTACTGGGAAATGCTCCCTGGTGTTGAGGGGCTTCATGACCTTATGTGACTGCTTAGAAAGTTTGCAGCTACAAACAGCCTCTGGTTTAAAGAATACAGAATGTTTGTTGAAATGGCATGTGAAGACCATGAAACTGATCATCTCATGCATGAGTGTATTTATCCTTGAGCATTTTAGAGATTTATTTGTGATGGTTTCTCACCTATGGCAGATGAATCCTCCTCCCAGGGTTTAAATCCAATCCTGAGATGTAGTCTAAGGCTCTCAGAAAGATGTGATCCTAGTCTGAGATTGTCACGTTCTGCTATGGGACTGCAAGCGCAGCGGGCCGGGCGTGACGAAGCACGAGGGCAGGCAGGAGCAACGC
>JAQQZX010000011.1:390495-406149 GCA_030068355.1 Notoglanidium maculatum | reverse complement strand
CCGGTCAGGACCATGAACGAACAGCGAGTGACTGAACTCTTCCGTGTTTATACTCGCGTGCCGGAAGCGAGTCCGTCGGCGATAGGTACCCGGGTAGCCGCGGACGCGTCAGCGCGACTGGTCCTAGTCCGAGAGTCGCGATGCGTGACAGAGATTAATGCAACACCAATGCGTTACATCTGTCCATCACTGTTGGTGAATTGCAGTTCTAATTAACAGAGAATGTTTTTTGAATGTGGGGAAAATCAAATATTCTTTGTACCGAAATAAATAAAGCTCTCAGTCCACCTTGTATCAGACTAGAATTCCAACACCATTTAGCATAAACACCTCACTGAATGAATCGTTAGCGAGCATTTTACAACCTCTTTAATCTTAAAGAGCATCCTTTATTTATTTTGAACGTATGCAAGTGCCATTGTCTTCCCTAGATGTGATGCATGTACTGTATCGGTAGTAGGAAAAGAGGATGTAGCTGAACACCTGCTGAGTCTAAAAGCTGTTACGTGTTCAAGATGCCTCCTGTAAAATCCTGGTTTTAACAAGCACGTGCATAAATCAGTCCAAGCTGACGTCCATGTCGACTGACATCTGTTTGAGGAGGAGGAGTAGAAAATGGAGAGATGTCCTAGAAGACGGATTGCAATCCAATGCAGCTTGGTTTTTGGTCGCATCTGTCAATGCAGGACAAATAATTAAACATGTATGCTTAATTAACTAAACAAGTATATTTTTAATGAGGAAGAAAATAACTGGGTGTCTAGCTGGTGGCTCGATATGCAACTAGTTACAAGGACAATGAAGTCCAGACTTTGGTCATTTTGGAGGTGTGTGTGTGTGTGTGTGTGTGTGTGTGTGTACACACAGGTTTTACATCCGGTGCTTGGGAGGGAAGCTTCTTGTGGTTTTCTTTTTTATTAAATTGTAAACACTAGCAAAGTCTACATGAACACTCTGACTAATTTCTGTATGTATTTCTCTGAAAGCTTCTTTTTCCTAGAATTCATTCATTTTGCCTAAGTTGTCTTCTTCTGCTTCTTCTTCTGCTTCTTCTGCTTCTGCTTCTGCTTCTTCTTCTGCTTCTGCTTCTTCTTCTGCTTCTACTTCTTCTGCTTCTGCTTCTGCTTCTTCTGCTTCTGCTTCTTCTGCTTCTACTGCTTCTGCTTCTGCTGCTTCTGCTTCTGCTTGAAAAATAAAGAGAAAATGCTCTGTGATAATAACAGTTATATATTTGATGCTTGATTTAAAAAGCTCAGTTTGTTTATATATATTGTAATTTATATATATTGTAATTTATGTAATGTTATATCCTTACAAAGACCTCTTATGCTATATGCTCTCAATGATGTCAATTCACTGTCATTTTTTAAATACATATGAAAACTTCTGGAAAAAAGCTCTGATGTTACAAGTCTGGAATGGACTGGTAATATGCTTGTAAACCAAAATATTCAACCAAAAAGAAATTTACTGGGCTGGTTATGGAAGAATGGAAGGAGATCATAACATGCATGAAGGATTTAGTATGTCTTAGTCACATTATTCACTAAACTAATATTAGACAGGTGACTAATTCACAAAGCAGCTTCACAAAGCTTTGTGAAGCTGCTTTGAGACAATGTCTGTTGTTAAAAGCGCTATACAAATAAAATTGAATTGAATTAAATTGACTAATTGAAAAAAAAATCCACAGTGGCTGTTATGCTGCAGGAGGCATTTTGTTCCCGTTAGGACAGAACAAATCAGTACAGAATCATTCTGATTGATCACCTTTATCCTCTGAGGAAACATTTCTATCTTTATGGCAGTGGCCTCTTCCAGCATGACGCCATCCCCATTCACAAAGCACAAGGTCTAACTGAATGGTTTGATGGATATTAAAGGTCCTGTCTGTGGGATTTCGGGGGATCTATTAGCAGAAATGTAATATACTATTGATATGTATGTAAGTATCTTATCATTAGTGTATAATTACCTTCAGCTATGAATCGTTGTGACTGCGTAAGTTTAGAACGAGCCCTTTATACCTACACAGGGAGCGGGTCCACCTCTACGGAGCCACCATGTTGCGCCGCTACAGGAGCCCAGAACAGACAAACCTCTAGAGAGTGCCTTCCACATTTCACGTTTTTACAAGCGGCAGCGTGAATCCGGAAGGAAGCACCGGAAGGACGACAAAGAAGAAGAAAGGAAGACGAGGAAGAAGAAAGAAGAGGAATCAGTGTTTGCTGGAGCTGGAGAACAAGTTTGAGAACCAAATTGTGAAAAAATGGAGAATTATAATTACTATTTAGCACAGAAAAAACAAGCGAGTGTGAATGTAAGTACCTGGAAGTACGCTACGGGCTCCTGATGGCCACCGTACACTCTAATACACACTAGGAGAGGGAGGGGTAAGAGGGGGGGGGGTCAGGGGGCAGAATCATACATAGACCTTTAAAGTTGTTTTGGCCTTCACAGGCACCATATGAAAGAGTGTCTCAGGCAGCAGAATATAGAAGATGAGGAGGATGAGAATGCATCTTGGAAGACCAAGCCCCTCCATGGAATGTACCACTAGCAGATAGAGGAAGTGAATGACATCAGGAAATCATACAAGTGGCTAGAAAAAGCAGGCCTGAAGGACAGCACAGAGGCTCTGATCATGGCAGCAAAAAGAACAGGCCCTAAGCAGCAGATCTGTAGAGGCAGGGGTCTAGCACAGTAGGCAGGATCCAAGCTGCAGGCTGTAAAAAAGACGCCTCTGAGACTGTCCAGCACTTAATAGCTGGGTGCAAGATGCAGGCTGGGACAGCATATACTGAAAGGCATAACCAAGAGGCGGGGATGGTGTACAGAATCATCTGCACCAAGTATGAGCTAGAAGCTCCCAAGTCCTGATGGGAGACACCACCAAAAGTGGTTGAGAACAACAGAGCTAAGATCCTGTGGGACAAGTTCAAGTTCCAGTCAGATAAGCAGCTGCTGGCCAACCAACCAGACATGGTGATGGATAAGAAGGAGCAGAAAACAGCAGTAGTGATAGATGTGGCTGAATCCCAGCTGACAGTAACATCAGGAAGAAGGAGCATGAGAACATCGAAAAGTACCAAGACCTGAAGGAACATCTGGAACAGACATGGAAGGTGAAGTCCAAAGTGGTTCCAGTGGTAATAGGAGCATTAGGGGCTGTGACTCCCAAACTTGGAGAGCGGCTCCAACAGATTCCAGGCACAACAACTGAGGTCTGTGTCCAGAAATGTGCACTTCTAGGATATTAGCTGTTCCTGCGCAGAACCCTCAAACTCCCAGGCCTCTGGTAGAGGACCCGAGGTTGAGGAAGAGACGCACACACACGCGCGCGCACACACACACACACACACACGCACGCACACGAAATAGGGGAGGTGAGAGGAAGATTTATATATATATATATTTTGTAGTACAGCTCCAGCTCTGGTTACATTCTGTGTAGCATCAGAGGTGAGATGGCATCTTGTTTTAATAATAACTTTATTAAAGATGAATAAATGTATGTTAATATTTCCCCATGTGTTTAAATAAATCTTACGGGTGGATAAATTATTGGGGGAAATCATGCAAAACAAGAGGAAGGGGGAAAAAAGTAATAAAACTGAGGAACTGGTAGTTGATGAACTTTAATAAAGCTTATTTAAATCTGCATTGTTTTGAGTAGAAGTGAATGAGTACAGTATGTACAAGGCAAAAAATATTCTGTTACGCGAAGACATGCAAATGCTGGGAGCAACCACGGACAGCGGAAAGGTCAAAAAATGTCAATTAAATGCAGCAAACTGAGGCGAAGAAAATAAACATAATTTATTCACAGACTAGCGGAAGCTCTTTTGCCCTTCGCACATAATTAGTGTTGAAGACTTGCAAAAATTCTTATTTTCTTAATCTGATGTCTTGCTTAAATTTTTTGCATCCCTGAGCATTTTTAGAAAACTGAAGTAAAAGTATTATTTAATTTTTTAAAGTTCTGTCACAGTGAACCATCTGCTCAAGTACTGCAAGCAGAGTATATGTAGTTTATTCATAAACATCTGTCTAGCTGAACTGCTAACGGTAATGATAACACAAAGAAGATGAAAAATTGCAAAACAAGTGTGATTTTTTTTTTTTTTTTTATTTTCTTTCCCCCACGACTTTGGTGTGTTTGGTATCAGGTTAATCGCTGGATGACCAGGAGGCGAGGAGACACCTTACAGTACCAAAACTGACTGTATTTCAGAAAAGAAACAAATGAAGTTCCAGTTAACGATGTTCATGAATCACGTCCTCCTCTTAATGACGCACCAGTCGCACGAACGGAGGTTTGCAATCGTGTCTGTTTCGATATACTTGAATGGATGTTTGTCTTTGGAGCAGCGTGCCATCTTTCCCACAGGAAACATTCTAATGGCGTTCATTAATTATTTCTGCGCGCTCAGAGGACACAGACTTTGATTGCTTTTCATTTCGTAACTAATCAGAAGGCGTTGTCGAGTAACAGTGGATGATGATTTACTGTCTATGTAAAGAGAATTGTTTTGTACAAACTAATCAAACTGGACCTGGAGTACACCTAGGGTTTACACAAACCAATTTTTTGGTCCACATGAATACCTTAGTGTAAGCATCAGACGGCTGGAGCAAGAATTCATCAACATGTCAGACCACTTATCAGATACAGGCACGTAAAAGCTCAAAGTTATTAATCAAAGTCTGCAAATGCAAAGTCTGCCACCTCACAGCCGCACTGACTCCTGGGAAAAGACAAACAGGACTTTTGCGGCATCCTTTTGCAACAGATGGACCTGTGAAATGCTCAGTGTAATTGTTTACAGTGCTGGTTTATGCACATAGATCTCGGTGTTGCAGGACATTAATAACAATTTGAAGTCGAGAGGCTTTCGCGCTTGTCTCCTGCTACAATCTAGTGAATTTTTAAGAGTGACCCTGTAATATGCAGTTGAGTCGACGACAGTCTCCCAGAGTACAGTTTAGCAGCTCGTTTTGAGCACTTTTACATCTTTGTTCATCTGTGTTTCATACAGCAAGTTTGTTTCCCGAGGAGCTAATATCATTAACCAGGGTTGCCAGCTCTCAGCTAAATTTCCAGCTCAGCTACAATCTCAAAAACCACACAAAATTCCTGAAAGTAGCCCCAAAAACTCTGGTTTCGTGAAAGTGAGACACATTTTACATCTTTTTCTCAGCTTTTGCATGGAAAATAGGGTCACTGTAGGACACATTTCTAATAATGGACATTATCCATTCCGGAATTTCCCCTTTCCCTCTCCCAATCATCAAATAGCCTATATCTTACAATAGAAATAGTTCTGTACATCTCTCTCTCTCTCTCTCTCTCTCTCTCTCACACACACACACACACTGCACTCTGCACTCACACTGTGCCTTAGTTTTTGGAGATTTGTTAGATTTAATTCTGATAATTTTTCTATAAAAGATGATCTTGGTAGCCTCAGGATTTATAAATTTGACCAATTTGGTATAGAAATCACAACCCTGGCAACCCTCTCATTAACCGCCCTGTCCGCTGCTCCTACTCTAGTGAAAATGTTCATGAAGTGAGCATGGGGCAGTGCAATTTGTGCCCCAGTGGGTCTCCATTTATTAGCACTTGTTGCAGTTCCCTTGTTTGACCACTAGGTGTAATAGGACATCAGCTAATATTTGTCAAACAGTGACATTTAAAAAAAAAATCATTAGTCACTGCAATGAGGTCATCAGAATTTCCATGGAATATAAAATGCATATGGTGGGACACTAACGTCGAGCCGCCACTGATGATTTTAGGATGAAATGTGCAGCCTTTATATTTACTTGAATAAACCGTAATCCTGTCACCGTTGGATCCTGAGTTATTTCTTAATCAGCTGTATTGTTACACAAGATGATAAAATTACACATATTGTTTGTAAAATATGGCGTTTTTATTTGTCGCTGCTCTCACACAACACGAGGCCCAAAGTGTCAATCCCAGTAAAGCAGTCCATCATGTGGCTGACAAATCACTCCGAGTAAATCGATCAGAAGCACAGCCAAAACTTCAGCTGTGCCAAAATAAATGGTTTAATGCATTCTAAGCAAGAATGCACTGGTGAGCTTAGCGATAGCAAACAAACCTGTCAGCAGTGGACGAGCAAAAGAAGCTTTCAATCATGATGACAAATTGTTGAGTAGATCCAGTGTACTATCCGGGATGTAGATGCATCGATGTGTCAGAAGAAGCAATATCTAGATTAATTTTAAAGGTGGCCTGAAGTGACAACGGGCTCCGCAGGAAGGGTCGATGAGACAAGTTTACGTAATGTTTTTAACAACCTGAGACGCACTGTAACCTTGTGCTTGTGGCTTCTGTGCTGTTCTTGTCCAGCAGTTTAACCCTTTAACACCAAGCCTCCTTTTAGGCCCATGCTCAAAAAGGACAGACTTAAAATGCATTGATTGGCCTGTATCTCAGCAACTACATGGTTTATTTGTATTATTTTTGTATAATAATGAAGGTACCACTTGTGAGATTACTGTAGAGGTGTTAGAATCAGTATATATGTACTTGGTCATGGTAAATGAAGATGGCACACAGAAGAAAAATGAAAATTTAACAGAAATTTTGGTAAACTTACAATTTACGTTTCTCCTTCAATAGCGTGGAGTTGCAAAATCGCTGTTGCCGATTTTTCAGACATGCATTGCTAGTGTGTTTTTGCTGCTTGCTTATTTAGTCACTTTGTGTTGGAATTGTGTTTTGTCTCGATAGAAATGTTTGTCTTGTGCCTTTAGTTGAGCTTTTTCTTGTTAAAAGGATATGTATTACGAGCTAACTGTTTAGCATGCATTTGAAAGGTGTTGTTTAATGCACAACTGTGCCACCTCTCATGTTCAAAAGGTTGGTTTTTTCATGATATCCAGTGACTCATTTACTCATTTCGTATCATATATATCATATATCATATCATCTGCCAACCTTTTGCACAGGAGCTGTGCATTTTAAGATCAGAGTACGCTAGTAAGAATACATCATAATATACATCGGCCCTCTTGTCCTTAATAAAACAGGAGATGATCCAATCGACATATGAATCTGGAATGATCTGCACAGGTGTTTTATCTCTCCAATATTTACTGACGCCACCTGTAAGCCCCGCCCCCTTCCCTCCATCTCACCTGCTCTTGACTGGACTCGCAGCCCGCTCTCGAATTCTATCATGATAAACGTAGGATGTCTTGTTCATTAACATGAAATAAAATTTATAAGTGCATGCTTGACTTAGCTAACATTGGACACGTACAATTTGCATCTATTAAATATACTTATTAGGGATTCCACAGAAAAATGGTCAAACATTTAACTTTCTGGTTTCCATCATTTTATACACTACTGGTGCTGGATGATTAAATCTTTAATGATGCTTTTTTTAAACATTAACTCCCAAGCAAGGTTACCATTCACTAAAAAAGTCCAGAAAAAGTCTGTAGAGTTTTGCTCAAGGTCTTTTGGACAGATAAAGATGAACCTGTAGCACAGTGATGGAATGAGAAAGCATACCATTTCATCTGCTGCATGAAACCGTCTTGCTTGTTTTTATTGATGATGGGACTCCAAATGGCAGCAACAGGACGAATTTGGAAGCATAAAGATGTATTTTAACTGCTCAGGTCCAACTAAATACCTCCAAGGTCACTGGATGGCACGTCACCCTGCAGATAACATCTGGACGACCTTATTTTTCATGGAAAAAAGTTCTTGAATAGGTAAGAGACGCTTGATCTGAGTTTAAATAGGATTCATACAACATTGACTTTTTTAAGGAAGGACAGAATTGTTTGATTCTCAGAAAACAGTATTTCTAATTCAAACAAGTATTGAAGTATAAAATGAATCTATTTACTAAATAGTCTTAATGCATGGTTCTCAAAGTGGCTTCTGGGGAACCCCAGGGGTCATGTGTCAGTGGTGAAGATTACTAACATCTACGATCATCAACGTTCCAGCTATTATTTCATTATCGATGTTACAAGCTTAACACTGGTCTCTTGAAATGAAAGGGGGAAAAAACAAGTGTACAAAATCTTCTGCAAGATCTCGCAAAGTTTTTCATTCAGGTCCGTGCACTTTCGGGTCAGTTTGGGAGATCTCTTAAAAGTTCAAAATAGGTCTAACTGCAAACACGCCTATACGGTATGTACTTATATGTGCTTATATGACATGCCTACTACATAGAGCCCGCCATCTTGTGCACTACACCGGCCTTATTAGACCTCAGGTTAGGTTTAGGGTTTGGGGTTTGGGTTAGGAACTTCCAGCAGTACTTCTAGCTGGTAATATGCTTTGTCTCAGGGGGTGTGTTGTGTCCTGAAGTGGGTGTGTCATGTTGTAAAGTGGGTGTGTCTTGTCCCCTGTGGGATGGTGGATTTTCGAGACCCTTCTCAAAAGTTTTGCGAGATCTTGCAAAAGTGCGTCTTTTTTCTTTTTTCTCCCTCTCTCTATGTCCCTCCAGGGGTGCCGTACATTTTAATAAAGCCAGGAGATGATATTAAACAGAAACAAAGTCTTTCAAATACACCTCTGGGTGAATGCAAATTAATAAAGTGGAAAGTTATAAAGGAATTAAAGAAAGTAATGGATCAAATTTATAAATGATTATTTGTTTGAAGCATGTACCATCATAGCATAAACTGTACCTTTCTTTGCTGCAGTGGTGCCCTTATATTCTGTACCTTTCACACGGAAGTGTGGATATAATTTACCTTTAAATAGACCTTATTACCGTTTAAAGTAATGCTTAGTTTAAAGCTTCACCTTTTAAAGTTGGAGATGCACACAAAAGGTATGTAAAGGTGTAAAGATGTAACCCTTAAGGTTGTCACCCAAAAAACTGCAAGGAAAAGAACCTTTGCTGAGAGTGTTCATGTTTTCCTTTAAATTAAATCATTACACGTCCTTGGAAACTCTTTTACTCTTTAAGTTGTCTCTGGCTGCAAACAGTTTGAGACCTCCTGATCCTGAACTACTGAAGTACAGAATCTCATGAGAAATTCATACAAATATGAATTGAGGAAGGAAAATGTGGTTGGATTTAATTCAGTTTAAAGCAAATTAAGTTTTTAACATACAGTAAGAATGCTTGTAGCATGTCTAACCCTTAACTTGAGTTCAAGTTGTGAAAAAAATAATAATCTGGATTTGCATTTAAACCTGAACTTAACGTGCATTGTCTTACAAGTGTACAGTTTTTGGTAAATAATATTATTTTTGTCATGTACCATTTTAATCCTTTTGAGCTGAAAGTATGACTAATGCACTTCTGCATCCATTCCCCAAGGTGCGTTTATCACTTCTGTTATCAGAACAAGGAAATGGAAAAACCAACCTTCAGGTTTAGTCAGAAATCTATTAAAGTTTACTAAAAGCTGCATATTTTAAAAAGCCTGATTCTTGGATATAAAATTGCTTTGGTCAGCAGAGCCGTAAATAATGACTGAACAGAAAACCTGGATAGCAAAACTGAAGTATCATGATTCAGATTGTTTTACAGTTTTCCATTATCAGCAAACAGGACAGGATGTTTTTTTTTTTTAATAATTATTATCCATATCATCATCTTCCGCAAGAGTCATTCCAGGTGGACTGACAGAGAATCAGACTATAGCGTGAGCACTGCAGAGGCGTCCAGCTGCATACTAATGCACTTTCTTCCACTGTTTTCCCCTGTGACGTTCCTTAACATTCCTCTCTTCAGTACACACAGTACTAGAGAAGAGATGTTTAAGTATAATAAGCAGATCATATTTCAGTAAGCGCTGACGCCAGTCTATAGCAATGCATCATTCTCAACACACACACACACACACACACACGTTGGATTTACCATCCTTGTGACAATGATTAATGCAGCTAATTAACACTACACCTGCACCTAAACCCAACCCTTACCTTCACCTCAGTAATGAAAAGGAAACCTTTTAGCTTGTTTGTTTGCTTGGTTGTTTGTTTGCTTAAAAAACAAACAAAAAAACCTGTG
Source organism: Notoglanidium maculatum (assembly GCA_030068355.1). Lineage (NCBI taxonomy): Eukaryota > Metazoa > Chordata > Actinopteri > Siluriformes > Auchenoglanididae > Notoglanidium > Notoglanidium maculatum. The sequence goes on along the minus strand of JAQQZX010000011.1, from coordinate 396,118 downwards.
AGGACCTTCCAAAGTAGTCAGATCTTACTTTCCTTGTGAGAACATTGGGTCCTCATAAGAATATATAAACCTACACACACACACACACACACACACACACACACACATATAGAGGGCAACTTATCTTGGCTAGTCTGTTTACTGGCAGGTTTATGGGAGGTCAGAATAAACCAGAGAACCCAGAGGAAATGCAATCATACCCTTGAAGAACGTGTGAAATTTTAATATTCAGCATTGTGTATCAGAATGGACAGAATTGGGTAAATTGTGAATTTTATAAACATTTGGGTGGTTAAGGTCAGGCATAAAATGTAAGATTTTGCATTGAATGCTCAGCTGCCCAGTGTATTGATGGGATGGTGGTGCAGTAGTGCATTGGGTCTCATAGCTGCCTCACAGCTCCAGCTTCTCCGGGTCGATCCTGAGCTAAGGTTCCTGTCTGTTCATGTTCTCCCTGTGCCATGTGGGTTTTCTGGAGTCTCCGCTTTGCTCCCACTTCCAGAAAACATGCCAGTAGCTGGATTTACTAAAATCAGTGCCTTGTGACAGACAGGCTTCCACCTCAAACTCAAAGTTCCTGGGACAGACTCCGGATCCACTAATCAGGACAAAGCACTCCTTACTGAAAGTCAGTGATTACGAGAAAGTTTTTTTGTATGTCTCAGTACACAGAGGGTTAATGTGTTTTAAGTCTTTAGTTGTTATTATGTATTGTAGGAAAGCTGATCTCCATTAATAAGTATGTTTAATGTAAGGTGGTATTAATATCTCTAAGGGACATTTTTATTTTAAAAAAATATACAAAAAATGTTCTGTGAAAAGCTAAACGAATAAAACAAGCATGTGCTATGCCCAGCCTCGACCTTGTCCTTATCCTTACCTACTTCCTCTCCGTCTCTTCACTCCACCCCATCGTTGTATTTCCTGCCCTGTGCCACAAGTTTTCTGTTCCAGTATTTAGCTAATGCTGTCCTTGCTCAAGGTTTGTGCTCAAGTAATGACTAAGTGGATCAGAGGCCCAAGCAATGCATCAAGACAGATGGCAGGTGCTTCAGCCTCACACAACAAACGTACAAGCTTTAATCTTGAATTCTGATCAGCTTCCCATCTCTTGTTCAATCACACAGTATCCTCTCGGGACTACAGTCCAATAAATACAACCAGGATAGCTTTAAAAGTGCATTAGGATTATGGAGAGGTAGAGGGCACTGGGTTGTACGCATTAACAATCGAGCAGTGCGTGAGGTTGGAAATGTTGTAAGAAAAGGGTCAGAAGGAAGCACGCCAGGGTGGGAGTAGGTCAATACAGGGAATGAAATTGGTTAAGCTTAGATTCAGTTGGATTTTTCTGGTTCCGGTTGAGAGCATCCTGCACACATTGGTGGTGCTGCTTATTTTTTCTTTCCTGTTTTATGTTGGTATGTATGACTTTTTTTGTTGTTGTTTTTATTTGTTTTGACGTTTTTGGTCGGGCATCGAATTTGTCAGCTGGTTGTTGGTTGTGAAGGAGCTCAAGACTTAAGCTTGAGTGGTGAATTTCCCCTGGACTTAATCTCCCATGTGTGATATGTGTGAACTCTGGCATCTGGTCTCTTTGGAAGTGATTGTTCCTACTCTCAGTGGTGGGCAGTTTGGTGCTATCGTTCGGAGTTCAGTGATGCACAACAAAAGGCACTAACGGTCTCATTGCCTTCTGGGCTTCCTCCAAAACCTCTGAGGGGTGGGGCAGAAAGTGCGTAGCCCCCTTATTCGCTTCTTGCAGCTATATTTGTTGTTGTTGCCCCAAAGATATAACAACATTAAGACTACCCTGACCTACAACTGGCCATAGAATGTGGCTTGTAACCAACTAAAGTGGACCAGAACACTAATTATAATCATGTATGTCCTCAAAGCGTCTTATTCTTTCCTATACATTTTAAGATTTTACCATTAATTCTTAAATTAATGTTGATTTCTGACTACTTATTATTATTGGTCTTCCTGCTCTTTGTTAAATTGTCCTGTTCATCATATGGTAGCAATGCTCCCTGGACTGGACCCAGTTAGCTGTCCTGGAATCACTTTTTAGACATTCCTATCCAGGTCAGACCCATACTTTCATACCAAATTAAACTTTTGGGACAACCCAGTTCACAAAACTCAAGACCTATTTTAGTCAAGGGTAGATGAGATAGTCGCCTCCATAACCCTGAGCCCTGTGCTGTTCTACACCAGGTCTGAAGCGTGGAAGCACTTTATTAATCATCGCTCTTTAATTGTGTCCTGTGAGAAGGTGGGTATTGGAGCAGCAGCCCTGAAATTTCATCTGTGATTAAATAAATCACAGGATCCTGTCTTTTCTGTCTCGTATGATTTGTCAAACAATTGCCACGAACATCTGGAACAAACACATAGTGTTGAAATATCGCTTCCGATTCAACTTCTAAACATGGCCAGGACTGCTGTTCTGTCACTAGATGGAAATATGAGTATATATTTACCAGTCAGTGGTTCAATATTAAAACTTAGAAAACAAATAATTTCTCTAGATTTCATACTTCATTCATTCTTTCAGAAAGAGCATGGACAGATTGCACATGCGAGTCCAGAGATCATGCATAAGGAACTTTTTGTTTTCCAAGCACCACCTCTGATCTGGAACATGTCAGCATGTTTGCGATCAACTCTTACCTTTGGGAGCATTGATTTATTCCAAGAAGCACTTCAACCATGTATTTTTAATTAAAGGCCAAAAATACATTGGCTTGTTGCCCCTAATGCTCGCTGGCCTTTCTTTAGCCGTATCCAAATGATCACTGAATCAATGAAGTGTTGGTATACTCTCATTAGCATATTAATGAGAAATCCAGGCCAGTCTGTGATATATACATTTATATCCCAATTTACCAGAAAGGAAATATTAAAAAATAAAAAGTCAGAAAACTGGCTTGGGATGGAAATGTCACATCTGGCACATCTGTCTGAGACTAACCTGTCTAATTAGGAGCTCATTTGGCTGCACTGTCGGAAACCCTAGTTTCTGGCTTTTGGATTCAAAATGTTATTAGCAGACTTTCATACCTAATCAAGAACAACGAATCATGAGATTCAATCATGGTGAGGGAGAAAAATAGTACAGTCTTGCTTATGTGGTCCTCTCCAAAGGTTTAGCCATGTAATTGAATGCGAGTAACTGTAGAGCAAAGATGTGTCATGTGGGACACTCGGCAGTTCAGGGCACGTTATAACATAATGATTTAAAAGAATTCTCAGGGTTACATGAAATACTGCGTGTGCTGACTCATCGATGCAGTACAGCAAAATCTCTGGGTTGTTTTCTACAGATATCGGGTAGTTTGTCTTAGATTAAAAATAAATTTAGTGTTGTATCTCTAATGCTTTTGGCTAATATGTATCTAGTGTGTTTTAGCCTCTTTGGTTGAGGGAGGTAAAAACATGGCAAGCCCCGCCCCATCTTGGGTTTAAAAGGCAGCACAATGATCAATTTCTATAGTTTCGATAGTGTCTATATGCTCTAATGGTGCCTGTTATGCTTCATTAAATTTTAATAATTCATCATTGAGTATTATGATGGAGTGGTTAGCACTGTCGTCTCGCAACGAGAAGATTCTGGGTTTGAACCTCATGCCCTGCTGTGGCCTTTCTGTGCAGAGTTTGCATGTTCTACCCGTGCCTGTGTGGGTTTACTCTGGGTGCTCCGGTTTCTTCCCAAAGACATGCAGATTAAGTCAGATGGCTTCTCTAGATTATCCATAAGTGTGAATGCGAGTGTGAATGGTTGTTTGTCTTTGTTTTAGCCTTGTGATAGATTGGTGACCTGCCTAGTGTGTACCCTGCCTCTCACCTGAAGTCAGCTAGGATTGGCTCCAGCTTCCCCATGACCTTTAACGCATAAGCGGTTTAGGTCATGGATTATTATGATGATCTTTTGGTGTCTCATTGACCGCACGTGATGCATTTGTGCATAGAGGGAACCCTGATTTTCACACACATAAGAATGTACAGTCAAAAGTTTGGACAACCCTTCTAATTTAATGTTTTTTCTTTATTTTTATTACATAAGACACTTCATGCCAAAATAATGATGTTCTGTCATTTCTCTTTATTTAGTTAAGCATTTTTTGACATAATCTGGATTACTCCAGTCGTGGAATAGAGCTATTTACTGTACAAACTCTACCTCCACACATTAAGAAGGAGATAAATTCCACTAATGACCTTTAGACGAGGCTCAGCTGTTAATGAAAGGCATTCCAGGTGACGACCTCATGAAGCCGGGTAAGATAATGCCGATAGTGTGTAAAGCTTCATCAAGGTAAACGCTGCCTACTTTGAAGGGGCTAAAATATGAAATATATATATATATATATATGGCTGTGATGGTCAGTTGGACGTGGTAGCCATTTACCCTAAGTACATTATTTGCTAGAAAATTAAAATTACAAGACTGGAAATCAGAAACTGTCCCCATATTTGAGATCAAGGAATTCAGGAATGTAATCCACAGTAAACATACTTTGAGACTTGGGCATAATTTATTAATCTGCTAAATTAATTTACTGCATCATTATTGATAATGTATTGACTGTCCTGCCTAACTCCTAACCCCGTACAATGGAAATTCTGAGTTCTTTCTCTTTATATTTGATTTATCATTAAAACCACCAAATGTTGAATGATTTATATGTTGGAAAAAAGAATTAATAAAAAATGTAAAGATTAGGAGAACAGTGATTCATTCCAAACTAGAGCTATAAATTTGTTAAATGGCCAGTTTATTACTTGGACCCTCTCCAACTGGAACCATTCATAGTTTCATAGAAATTCTGGGAGTTGATTAGTCGGCCGTGATTGGTGGAAATGGTTCACATGCACAACGTCCTAACTGACAGTTCATGTGTTTATTCTGGACATGTACATTTCTTATGATCTATTGTGGACATATGCACTGGGCAAAGTCTGAGGTCACCTTTGTTTTCAATCAAATTCAGTATTTACTGTTAATTTTTTAGTGGTAAACGGTAATGATGAGAGAATGTCCAGTACATTCATTTCATTTTCAGTTAAATGGTCATACAATATGTACCATATCTGCTATTTTTTACTGCTGAAGACCTGATTTTCTGTCAAAAACATTTCCCCATAATTACTGTTCATCATTGTTATTGTTCACAAATCACACAAAGGTCTTCAGCAGTAAAAACAGTATGAGATCAGTAAATACTTTATTAGTAATAGTGAACTTTATGACCTGCATGAATAACTACTGCATGGCTGTTTAACTAGAAATGGAATTAATGTACTGGACATTTTCCCATCATTACTGTTTGCCAGCAAAATATTAACAATAAATACCGAAAGGCCATTTGAGTGAAAACAAAAGGTCTGATTTTTCACAGGATTATAAAAAGATCTAAAAGTAGTTAAAGAGAACCCAGTTAAACAAATAAGACAAAAATATTATACTTGGTCACTTATTTATCGAGGTATAAATATTACATATGTAATGTAATGCCACTGTGAGTGGCAAAAGTATGTGCACCTTGCTTTTAGAACCTTTTGTGCAGCAATAACTGCAGCTAAACGTTTGTAGTTACTGTTGATCAGTCCTGCACACCGG
>JAQQZX010000011.1:351544-369365 GCA_030068355.1 Notoglanidium maculatum | reverse complement strand
TAACGCTCCTGTAGCTGCATGAACACAAACCCCCACAGCCGCGCTCCGACAGCTAGTGGGAAGCCGAACAGCAGCGTAGAATAAATCTCGAATGAGATGCTCAACAAGAACTTATGGGTCTGATGGTCAAAACATAATTTAAATAAATAAACAGACATCATTTGATCTGGTGTTTTGTTTTATTGCTCATGATGTTTCATCATTGCTAATGTGAAATGAGTATGGATGCCTTTTTCTTTTATGACTACAGCCTCATATTTTGTTGACCGAATATCAATGGCTTGATGATTTAGTCTCTGGGTCTTGACTCTGTGCCTCCTTCATTTGGACTCGATCTTGACGTGGCCTTGACCGCATTAAGACTCGGCCTTGATTTAATCTCTAAAAGCTAATCCTGGTCTTGGACTTGACATTCTCCTCGTGACTGCAGCCTTGCTTCAATAATTGCACATTTTATAATTAGAAAAGTTTAAAAAGGTTGTGGTGGTGGAAAAAAATTAGGATTTAATTATTCAAACTACTGCATAGATGACATGGTACTTTAAAAAAAATAAATAAATAATGACTGCGATACAATCGAGTGTGTTCTTGTGTGTGAAAGCTGTCTTAATTTGCAAGAATATTTTAACCTTAAAATAATCAGGTGGCATTTTCACCTTATCTGCATGTTAAACAGTATGCTCTGCAATGTCTCTGTTTCATCAACAGCTTTTTGTATTCAGCTTTTGAAGATGTGAGAGACAGAGAGAAAGACAAGGAGAGAGAGAGAGAGAGAGAGAGAGAGAGAGAGAGAGAGAGAGAGAGAGAGAGAGTGAGAGAAAGACAAGGAGAGAGAGAGAGAGAGATGCTTGGGTTTGCAGAAGAGATTCACACTGGATCTGTTTTCCACATGAATTAATTAGTTTCTTGAACATGAATATCTTTTGAGATTTGTCCTGAAACACAGGAACTTGTCTCAGGAGTTTGCTACAAACCAAGTGGTGTTCATGTATGCTGGAAATTGTTACTTAATTTAAACATTCCCTAACCTCATTGCATTTCTGAACTCCCAAAATAATTGACGCACTTTATGCACTTGAGGGTAAAAATCTGAAATTGTTTCTCGTGGCAGAAGATGACGGTAGAGATGCTGAGATCACACTGTGATTTATATTCCCCTCTGCGAGGTCTTATACAAGGAAATAAGTTTACAGATTTCATGCTATAGAATTGTTGTTGTTTAAGTCTTACTGAAATAAAGGATTTTGTCTCATGTGTACGGAGAAATCAGGGCCAGTCAGAGAACTAGCAAAACACATAAAATATATATTTTTATGCTAAAAAAATGGGCTTAGTTTGGAATAAGGTTGCAGGAGGAAAACCCAAGTCTGTTTAAACATAGTCAACGACTGACCAGATGTAGTTTTAAGTTCAGAATTAATTTGAATGCATTTCCACAAACATAAACTACGGTAAACTTTGGATAAGTGTAAGTGCAAACAGTGGGTGCGTTCGAAATGGGGAAAATGCTGTCTCAGAAGGGTTTCTAACAAAGCATCAAGGACTGTTGGAAACTAATCAAACTCTCGTTTCCTGTCTTCTAAGATGCCTACAAACTGGCCACACATGAAGGCATCTCTGATGTATCCTCGATGCTGCCTATTAAGCTTCCTCAAAAGCATTGGAAGAACATGTAAAAAGATGGCAAACCGAGCTTCAAAGACAAGTTAATAGAAGTTCCCAAGAAATAAACATTGTACTATCTTAAAATCCCATGACTGCAACCAAATAAACATTTTGGATATGATTTATGTGTCATCTGTTAGCCAGCTAGCTAACGTTATGGTTTAGTTACACGGCGTCCTGACGTCACACGCTACTGTAAATGCTATATTAAAATGTTGATCGAAACGAGTGTCCTTAGATGCCTCGAGTCAGAATGCCTTATGAGACAGCTGTGTATTACAGCAACGAGGAAACAAGGCAGAAACCTCCTGTTTGGAACGCAGCCAGTGTGTGTGTGAGATGTACAGAACCGTATCTATTGTAAGATATATTGTAAACAAGAGAAAGGGGGGTTATGGAGAAGATAATGTCTGTACATTAAACATGAGACATGCGTGCGCACCACAGTGACCTTGTTTCCCAATACATCTCCTCTTTTTCCAATGCCCCATCTTTTTGGGCTAGTTTCAGGTGTTTTTTGAGATGTAGTTGGGGAGGGCGAGCTCCTCAGTGGTCATTGCACCAGTAAGAGGGATGAAATTGGGATTTAGGACATGAGAAGCCCTAGTTTTGTCAACATTGTGGAAAAAGTTCTGTTCAATTTGTGTGATATTTATGTGGAATATTTTGTTATGAAGTTATAAAAATGAACTTCCTGGACTATAGACAGAGAAATCTACTTGCTTGTGGTTCTGTCATGTTTAGAAAATGCTTTGAAGCAGTGTGAAGGGACCTGAGACTGATATTTTGTAATTCTATGAAATAACATGATGGCTGGGTTTAATGAGGAACTGCAGCACTATGTAGAGGACAAGCTCCTTGTTTTATTTGACCAGTTGTTTAATTTTCACTGTAGGCTTTGGATGTTTTTCCCAGTCTGTAGCTTCTATCTGATTTATGTTTATCTCCCTTTTCAGCAGGTGAAATGGAAAATTCAGGGAAACCATACGAGATAAAAACATGCAAAGTGGAAATAAAGCAAAACTGGCATCATTACTTTCAGCACCTGATTCACCATTTCATGCAAGCGAGCCGTCAGCAGAAAAATTCACAAAACACTTTTAATGCCTTTCCATTTTCCTGTTTGCACTACGCACATATAAAGATGATGGGAATGACGTTATTGTCATGACTTTCAGCCACTCATTGAAAATTGAAGGTGCTGCCGCTACGACTGAAACATCAGAGCAAATCCATTCGAGTCAAACCGAGGTGCAGCTTCACCAACACAGAAAGCTTTTTTGTTTGTTTGTTTGTTTGTGTTAGGTTTTTTTTTACTGGGTTTTGGGTGTCTAAGGTGTTGTGTGAAGGGTCAATAATAAACTCCAGCAGAAGGGCCGAGGATCAGTGTGTATATATAGGATATATATATATATATGATCTGCTGATTTGATTTTGCCGATTACAACCAAAAGAGACGTTTGTCTTTAATGTCTTCAGTTACAGAGGCACTGCATGTACTGTATTTACTCTATGCTCAGATAACATGCAGTATTCACATGATATATAGGTATTTCCAAAAAGATTAACTCTGAACAGGTTTGGATATACATATATTGCTTATTGGGCTTTTAAGAGTATTTCTAAAATTAAATGTTCAATTGATGTTTGATTCATTTAGTCGTTGTTTAGTGATTATGGTTTGGTGTTCAAAATAACAAAATACCAATAATGTTCAGTATGGATTCTTCTTCAGCTTTATTGTTTCAGTAATAGTTTTATTTTACAGTGATGGCACCTTTGTATGAATTTCACAGAGATGTCTTGCGGAAGTATAAATGTTCGTGTTCACATGTTAAGAAGTAAAATATTAAAAATAGGATGCTTTTTGCTAAAACTTTTCCAAGACTACTACAAACAAACGTCTTGTGGCATTAACCCTCAACCTCGGAAATTTCTCAGGAAAAAAAGAAAGTACACAAATCCAGGCATGGACAGTATAGTGCTTTAGAGTCCGCAAAAAAATCAGTATATGTGCCAATACAGTGTATTGGTGTGGTTTCGCTGCTCCATTTGATGGCCAATGATGCCGTTCCACACACAATCTGCAGCACTGCTGTGGACCTGCAGAGCATCACGCCAAGTGACTACAGGAACCCCAGGAGCAAAAAAATCTGTCCCATTCACCTGCGACAAAACCAATAGTGCACGCAAGGCTAACGGTCTGAAACGCAGAGCGGGAAGAAAACATCATATCAAACATGACTAGCTGACATGCTGCAAAGACAAAGAGTAGGATCAGAAGACTACGGGCATCACAATAGATAAAATCATTTCACACCTGGCCAACATTTCACAACGCTGACACAAGCCGTGTTTCCATTAACCTTCCTAATGGACAATTTGAAATTGCAAACTAAAAAACGAGTAATGGAAACACTAATAATCAAATATCAAAAAAATGTTTATAAACTCACGAGGTGTTTTTTCAGACGGTATAACAAAGCAATATTTCGCCAAATTGAAATGGACATGACATGACATGACATCGCCATGCCGACTCTTATCAGGTCTTGGAAATCCGTCGCCATGTTGAATTGGAAAGACTATCACGAGAGGAGAAAACGCAGCTTTAATCACATGACACCACTCAGTGGAAACACAGACCACTCACAATTGTGCTTTGACAGCTTTTTTTTAAACTGCTTCTAATGATAATAAGCTAATAAGCTAATGATAACAGCCAGAAATCCTTTTGTTCCTAATGTTATGACGTGTGACCACGTGCCTCTGAAAAACGTACACGCATTTGAATATTTCTGCCGTTGTTTTGTGATTTTATTTTCTTGTTATCAAATTTTGTCTACATTGTATCTTTAATCCTCCTCACTTACAATAGTCCATCATTTCATTTTAAACAAAGGAAAATACGCACTGCACTTTGTCTGTAAAACTAACAGCAAAATGTGACCATTTTAAAAAAAAAAGTAATGATAGACTTTTGTTTTGGATAGGAAGTCGGTATCTGGCCGGACAGAAAAATATCCAAAGATCACGAGCAGCAAGCTCCTAAATCCATTTCAGACAGCTTGCATTGTGTAGCACTTTCAAGACTTCAGCTTTAAACCGGAAGTTTAACCGAAAGCAGCAGAACGTTCGTTGCCTAGCAACTGTAGAACGCCCTTGAAACCATGCAGGATGTGTTTGGAGCTTAACAGCACTCATTTAATTTATTTACATGAAGGAAAACCTGTCCCGTTTCCCCGCAAAGGTCAGCAAATATCCAGGAACAAATAATGCAAAGCGAACTCTTGACGCACGGCAACATCTTACTTTAATTTTCTTTTCCATTTCATTACTGAGGAAATATATTTAAACAGCACAGTAGATGAACACTGAGACTGCTACAGTGCAAAAAATAAACGATATAGAGCAATAGCAGCATCTTCTGGTCAATCATGAAGCACCGACCAACTACAAATCACTGTTGTGGGACCGTTAAGATGTTCCAGAATCCTTATTTGCTCCCAGCAGGCATAAAGCAGCTCAGGCCAGTGATCTAGAAAATAATAATTGATTATGCATGATGTGATCTTAGCAAACTGGAAAAATAAGGCAATCCTTTGATGAATCAGTCAAATCAGTTCACTGTGCACTTGAGTGAAACTTTGTGTGCAGTGTTAGTGTTATTGGTTTAGGAATCCTAGTACTAATCTAGCAGTGTAAGTAAGCAGCAATTCATTTTTGAGGAAATCACAGCACGGTCTGTGCAAGTAAGCTGATAAATGTGACCATGCAGTCTGGGTTTGGTGTGAGACAGCAAAAAGAGACACAAATGTGTTATTTTAATTATTTAAAGGGAGAGTCATCGAATCTGGTGAAAGCTGATTGGTATATTTGAACTCAACAGCCAAATAAATACACGCCTCCCTTCCTTCAGTGCTGTTTCAGAAGCTCCACCCCCAAATTCATGGACATTGATGGCCAAGGCAATGATGCTAACAACGACACCACTGCAGGGCAGCGTATCGCACACACACACACACACACACACACACACACACACACACTATGTGCTCTCTTCCACATACATGAGCTCACACACACACACCCAAATGACTAGTGTCACTGTGATTGACAGGGGACAGAGAGCGCATGCTCCTCCCACCCAGACAGCATTGCCAAATGATTCATAACTAGATCTGCACCTCTTTTTATCCACCAGTCTGTCATCTCGATATCCCTGAGCTCAGACTCTAGCTAGCTGTCTAGCTTTCAACCAGAAGCAGGACAAATGCATGATTTCAATTGGTAAATCGCATTTCTCACTATTGCAGGTGCTAGCCAAGGAAACATAGCAAAAGAAACTAAGCAACACTTTCGATTGAGGCGTTAAATATATATACGCAGTGTTACACTGATGACACTGATGACCTTTCAGGAACATTATTATATAAGCATTTGGAAAATGTTTCAGATGTTCAAATCTAAATCCAAAATCCACACCCCTGGTTATGCCTCTGAGGCTGACACATATGAATAATATGACTAATATGAATTCACATATATTTTCTGCCTGGTTAAAGAGCGCTGGCCAGGGCTTGGCTTCCCTTTTGTGCTATGTGCATGCCACTACGCTAGACGGCTCCATGCTCTCCATCAAGCCCTGATTAGGGAAATCTAAACAAGCTGAACCAAGCTGATAATGTGGTTTGCGTTCACATACAAGTCCAACCAATTAAAACTCCCTCTGAACCCAGAATTCCAACTCGGAAGCTCAGGAAGGTCTGCTCATCCCGGAGTTGTTAACATGGCTGCTCACACCGTCAACACTAAATCAAATATCACTACTTTAAATGAATTTAGAGCAATATTTACATGTTATTGGGTTAAACCTATAAGTTTGACCGTACAGTTTACTGTTTTTAAGAAAGTAAATACATCATAAACTCATGATCAGTAATGTGCTATAAAAGAACGAGTGATTTCATGGAGGCGTCCATGTTTTTTCCCACACTTTATAGCTTGAACGTGCTGAGCTCGAAAAAGCCGCTGAGATTTCCCGAGTGAAATGAACCGATCCTAACATCCATTTGTAGATGAATCCACTTTTCCAGCAATGTCCTAGTGATCCTGGGTCTAAACATTTACATATTCTTTTATTCAGCAGGTGAATTGTGCATAGCTCGAGGCTGGGACTGAGACAGGTAAACAGACATTAAACTTCCTCCTATTTGACTTTCAAATACGAACGGGGGTTTAGATACTTTTGAATGTCAAGGTTCTCTCTACCCAGTTACCACTGAACAGATATGCAGCAGCCGTACAGCATTGTCTCTTTAGTGTTCACGTCGACCTTGATTAAACTCTGTCTGAGAACCAGGAGCGCTGAAGGACATCCTTTCTGAAAAAAATAAAGGACATTTTCTTGTAGAGAAAAGCAATTCCTTTTACATTTCCATATGCTTCTGTCTTTCTTGTCCTTTTGTCCTGTTTGTGTTCATGTTTACAGGGTAACAATTTACTTACACCTGCACAAACCCTTCATGACAACTGATGTAAACCTATAGGAAGATTTAAAAACGTATCGTTTGACATTTTCTCAACTCACTGATTTTAGAACATCATGAGCACTAGGATTTTCATGAGAACGATTTACACAACATGATGTTACACTACCATGATATTCAGGGGTGTTTACTCCAATTATAGTACTGTATATCACCAGACCTGCCAAACATGTTGCAGAGGAGCTCCACAATTTAATCTCGTAGTACGCTAGTACAAGGTATCACTCATGTGCCTGTCTTTTTAAAGCCTGCTAATTTTATACAGGTAAATTATTTGTGATTTCTTTTAGAACTGGTAAATTGTGAGCATGACAAAAAACCCAGCCCATAATCATGTGCGCTTGTGTGCTGTCATAAACAACTAATGAGGCATTAAACCCGTCACCAACGACACGATTTATCAACATCGTCACTCGTTTCAGGATTACTCACATCATTGCCATCACACATGTAGTCATGATTTGTTTACAGATCGGCTCTATAGGCATTTTATTCTGTTCAGGTGTGAGTGTGTGTGTGTGTGTGTTCTTGTTATGTAGCTCTCTAAATACCCCAGTTACCCCAGTTCCTGCTGGAGTTGGGTAAATCACAGGGACGAGTGAGTCAGTGCGGTGCACCATAGCTGCTTTGTGATGCCGCTGCACAGGCAGACCTTTTAGGCTCTTATGAAATTTATGTTCAGACCTGAGCTGCTTTAAATCACGCACACACACATGCGCTCACACACACACACACACATTAGACCTCATGGCTGCGCACACAGATAACAGATTGCAAAGGGAGGTGTAGCTGGAAACAGGACTCTCATCACTCATCCTGGTGCAGTCTCTCTCTCTCTCTCTCTCTCTCACACACACACACACACACACACATGCATGCATGCACAATGTAAGCTTCAGGCATTTCAGCAACCATAAAATATAAAGTCCTCACACCATTTTTATCACTTTTGTGATAAAACCTTGAAACCCTGGAAATGATGCTTATGTTTATGCTTTTACTGAAATGTTCATATCCAGATTATCTTCTTAAGGAACATTTTTTAATTTCAAAAGACAAAAACACCCATCAGTGAAGACAGCAGTCTGTACAAAATCTACTTCTTCTGGATTCTCCCATTGCCAGAGTTCCTGGGCATTACACTATGGAGAATTCATGTGAGTTATGGCTTGAAGGGCTAGATCTCCCTGAAACTGGGGCACTTAGATAACAGTTGGCAAATTGGGAAATGCATTGCTCAGAGGAGTGCAGAGAAAAGGAGTGGAGAGAAATCATGGAAAAACAAAAGAAAGGGGCTTGACAGACAACTACAGGAGCCCAGGGAGCCATGAGAAGGAAGAGGAAACGAGGCAGCGTCTGATCCTGGTCCCTCGTGGCTCCTTCCAACTTTCCCTTCACTCACTGTGCGAGCGGGAATGGCTGTCGGAAACAATCCGACAAAATGGAGAAAACAGAAAAGTAAAGATAGCTCATAAGGACATGCACCAGACCAACACTTCAGGGTGCGTGCGCTTGCTTCTTTCTGTCACCACTGAGACTTGTTTTACTGTGGTTAATACTGAACATCCTCGTCAGAAGCAGAAAATCCTGCTGCAGTTCTGTGACTGCCTTCGTAATCAATGCCGCTCCATGAAAGGCTCACAGACCACATGAGCCGAGTTTCATTCCAATAAACTGTACATGAGACAAATGGCTCTTCTTTTCGTGATTGACGTTTATCCCCACGTGTACAATCAGAGCTCCGTCTGTCGAGTCACTTGCTGCTCAGGCTGTCCGCATAGCAGCCTGTCATAAACACAGCAAAGGACACACGCTTCAGGAACGCCTAAAATTAATGCAAACGGGAGGAGTGAATTGTTATGTCACCATGCTTATGAAGAAGAAAAGAAATTCTCTGTCTTTTTTAGCACTTGGAATGTGGAAAGATGCTTCTATCATGTTTAGGGTCACAAACCAGTCATTTTTGTTCACCACTCGAATCACATCGTCTGCGCATCCCGTGTGGAATTTAAGATATTTTAAAATGAAATTAAGAAGACTCTTAGACTCTGTTTATGCTCTGTATTAAAATGCTCCTTGGGCGATCAGATCACAATTGGACAGCGCTACATACAAGTGTAAACAACCACCAAGATGCATTCTAGTCTCATTCACTCAAACCACTTGTCGAGGTCGTCTGGGGCGCATTTGAAAACATATCTTTTGTACTACACACTAATGCATCCTGATGCGTCCCTGACAAGAACGTAACAGGAAAATATCAACACAGGACATGGAGGTTGTTTTGGTGACCTTTGGTGACTTCTAGCTGAAGTGACGTAGACAGTAATGAAATCTGAACACAAATGGTCAGCTGGACACCTTGGAGACACATGAGATACACCGGTGTAAACGGCAATGTGTCTCGGCTGTCTACTTGTGACCCAATCGCCCAAAATGCATAAACCCAGTGTAAACAGGGCCTATAATCTACAAAATGGCTGATTCTGCCTCCTTTGTTGGAATTAAGAACTATTTTTGGGAAAAACCCAACCAGGAACTGTGAACCAGGAATCTCAGTTGTAGCCACTGAGAATCCTCTGATATTAGTCCCGTTAATTGTGGAGTGGAAACAAGACCTGTCCTTGCCCCAGAGTCGCGTGCCACAAAGTGTTTTATTGGAGCCAAACTTGGCTTCTCATTTGTGTCAAAAGGCCTGATGAGTTCCCATGTGCTGCTGCAGTATCTAGTATAGCTTGGAGCTCTATCATACACATATCATATGCTTGGCAAACCAGTGAGTCCGCCCTGTTATGTTTGTGTGCTGTGCAGCATGGATTTGCAAAACGCTTTGTCTGCTTGTACCACAAGTGCAGCCTCTGATCTCAGTTCTGCTGGTGTTGATTTTAGTGTTGATTTTTCACAAACGCAGTGTTTATTCCATTGATTCGAACCCTGGTGTGTTTTCCTCTTAGGTGCGGGTCTCTACAGATCTGAGAACACAGCAATCACACTCAGGTGCAGACTCGGTTTGGTTCCAATCAAACTCTAGCCTGGTCTGATTGCAGCGAGAACGTGATTAGATTCTGATTTGACCTGACTGCAGGAGCCAAAGGCCAAAGTAATACAGACCAAATGTTACTGAAGAATTATTTCCATGAGTGGATATACACACTGATTTATCATTTTTAGGAAGACAATGATATTTCACCTCTCTCTGTTTCTGAGGTCTAGGATCCCAGCAGCCTTTCCCTTATTCTGGGTTTATGGGTTGTTCCGCCTGCTTATGATCCTTTATGAACCAAATTGAGGATTTTAATATGTTTTAATAAGAAAATCTAACAACAATTATTGACATTCTAAGCTTGCTTGCAATTGTAATGCAAAGTATGCATTTAGTTGTAAATAAAATAATTCTGTTATATATTTATTTAAATTGCTAAGATTAGCATTGTCATGTATTTTTGGCTCCAACCATGAACTCTGATGCTAGCTGGCTAAGATTAGACACCATATCCAAGTAAATTCAAGTATCATTGCTAGTTAACATTAAATTACAAACTGTTCGCTCACTGCTATAAGCTTACATAGTTCTGTAGGGAAAAAAGACTAAAGTTAGTTGAAGGTCTTAGCTAAGGTTAGTATGCAACTTGTTTTTATTTCACATGATGTTAGCAATCCACCCATGATGTGCATTTTGGACTCATTACACACTTTTATCCAAAGTGATGTACAAGTAAGGTTAAAGGTCTTGTTTAAAGACTCGTTAGTAGCAGCTTGGCCGTGATGGGATTTGTACTCGATGGGATTTTAGTTCGTAACTTTCAAATCAGTTGCCCAAAGTTTTAACCTGTGAGCCGCCACTTCCAAAATAAAGGACTAAGTGAGGAATATTATACTTGTGAATTTTCACTCAGATGTTTGCTTCGCTTCTGTCCTGTCATTTGCTTTGTGTTCTAGCAGAAAACTGATCCAAATGCTGTAAATACAGATGTAAATACAAATGTAAATACAGAATATAACACACACAGAGATTGTATCATTCTAATAAGCTTTAAAGTCAGTATTTGATTTGAGCTCCGTTATTCTCCAACACAGCCTGTACTCTCTTAGGCAAGCTTTCTTTTAATTTCTGTAAGCAGTTTTCAGGAATAGTTCTCCAGGCTTCTTGAAGGACGTTCCGAAGCTATTCTTTGGACGTCGGCTGCCTTTTGTTCTGTTCTCTGTCGAGATGATCCCACGCCGCTTCAGTAATGCTGAGATCTGGGCTTTGGGGAGGCCGATCCATGACTGATAGTGCTCCATCATGGTTTTTTCTATCGAGGTATGCAGGAAGCCTGGAGAACTGTTCCTCAAATCTACATTTAAAAAAAAAAAAACAAGAAAGTCTGGCTCTTTGGAAGCAAAATCTGAGGGGGGCTCAAGACTTTTGCACAGTGAGGCAGTGCAGTTTGGAAGCCAAGACTGATATTATGGGTCATTTTATATTGCTTGAAGCTTTATAGTGGCCTTGAAAAATAATTTCCCAGACGTTACTGATGTGACATGGATAACAATTTAAAAACACGTACGAATAATGAAGGTCTCCATCTGACCTTCTGAGCAGCACATGGATCTGTGGGATTTGAAATAAATTCCCGTTGTACATAACGTTCTGTGTTGCAGCCTCTGCTCCTGATATATCACACCTATTCCTGAGAAGGAGAATGAATTCCACTTCCACAGCCAGGCGAATGCAGCCATCAATAACAAAGCAACACATAAATGACCTTCTTGAAGCAGTAGAGCACAGCTAACCAAAAATAAAAGCAAATTAGGATCAATTAATGTAATTGAGTTTAATACGGTTTCAGCAACATTAGCACATATTCCTTGTGTTAAATCTGTAACAGTGCTGGCAGACGGATCTGCGATTTCCGCTCATCGCCACTCGAACACAGCAGGAGCAGACGCTCTGCTCCAAACACTCCGTTCCACTGTATTGCCTTTAATTTGTCGAAAAGCGCCTGATACAGCAAGACATCTTTTATTTATTTGCTTGGTAAAACCTCTATCAAATGAACCACTGAACCCGAGAATAGACAATCCTCCTTCTCGGTCACTCTAATATTCATTTTTATGAGGCCAATCCGCTCCCAACGGCTAGCGTTAAGGAAGACCGTGACCTGAGGAGGAAAAAATATTAATAGGTGTTTTGCGGTTTCATGATGAGCGCTGCTGGTTAGGTTTCTGATCGTCAGTGTTGTTGTTGTTGTTGTTGTATTTGTAAAGTAGGATGAAAAAAATGCAAAATCCAGTGTTTCAGTTTTGGTTTGCAAATTAAATATAAATAACTTTATTGAGCTTTGGTGTACAAGTAGTTATAGATAGTGTACACTGTCAGAGTGCAACAACATTCTTATTATTGTGCTCAAAAAGAGCATCACTTTGGGAATAATAGAAAATGAATCATGTTTAAACTTGTGTGACTTGCCATGTATGCTGTTCAGAATTATGCCTGGAAACTATGATGATATAATACTGCAATAATAATATTGCGATGGATTGTGTCACGTTGAGCGTCTGAGAGATTGGGGATACCACCAATTTATTTTTTTAATTAAATTTTAATATTTTATAATTTCACTCAGTTGAAGCATCAATGTTTACAGTTCTAATAAAGAAAATTTATTTTTAATCTAAAAAATTTATATAATCATTATAAATTTCTTTATTAATAATAAGTTAAAGATTTATTATAATTTTTTGTTATTTTGTGAAATGTAGCATATTGCTAACTGTTTGTGAGCAAATCCATATATCGTGAGATGTATCTATTGTAGAAATTCCTTCAGCTATCATGATACGTTTATCATATTACCCAGCCCTACTGAGAAGAATAAACTGTACAGTTGTTAATAATAATAATAATAGTAATAATAATAATAATAATTATTATTATTATTATTATTATTATTATTATACGAGTAAGACCAGGCAGGGCCATCTATGAAACATAAGAGTCCTTAAAGGTCCACTATGAAGGATTTTCAGGGGATCTATTAGCAGAAATGGAGTATATATATGGAGTATAATACACTTATGGAGTTCATGTTTTCTTATGTTATGAATACTTTCACTAAGTATTAGTGTATAATTAGCTGTAGCTACACATCGTTGTGTTTCCGTAAGTTTAGAACGAGCCCTTTATACCTACACAGGGAGCGGGTCCACCTCTACGGAGCCGCCATGTTGCGTTAGTTAGTTAGTTAGTTAATATATGTTAACTAATATAGTTAGTTAGTATATGGAGCCTCTTTTTGACAATTTGTCATAATTGGATTTGTGCAGCTTATGCCGTTAGACCACTGATCTTTTCCTCAGCATTGTTGAAAAATCATATTTTTATGCAAGCGCAGCTTCCTTCTGCTTCTGTAAATGCTTCATGTTTAAGAACTCAATTTAAGATATTTCATTGTGACACACACACACACACACACACACACACACACACGATCATTACTAAGGCGATTAGTCCGTCCTATAGCTAACAGATGACGCTGTCCAGCACATCATGGGCAAAACAAAAAAAAGTTTAGTGCGTAAGTAAGACTTTAGACAGAAGTCATGACTTCTCAGTGACATCCAAACATCATGTCTGTATTGCTTATTTTTTTTAATGGCTGTAACGTTGTTGTTGCTGTGCATTAAAAATTGTGCTTTAGATAAAAAGCAAAAGTGAGTTAGAACAAAAAACTCAATCTCCAGGAACTGAATGTGACAGAAAGATGCCTCTTCACCAGCTCATGGTCACTTAGAAAGTATTGCTGCATCTGAAAACTGAAAGAGCGAGAGACAATACTAAGCGCTATGAGGTGCAGACAGCGCGTCTGTCTGAGGAGGTGCAATAAAGGCAAAGTGGCACCACTGGGAGACGGATTAATACAGATTCATTTAACTCTTCGGGAACGATTCAACTCTCTTAATATTGTACTTTTGACTCCACTACATTTCTAAGAAGGTTCCTGTTACTCCGTACTCGTCTATGGATGAATTTTTTTCTTTTCTAAAATGTGATAGGCCGTACGCTGTGCTCATCACAGGAGACGACCAATCGCAGTAAACTCCTCCTACACATGAAGCACGAGCAGATTGTGAATAAAAGTCCTAGGATGACGAACAGGAGAGTCTTTATGATTACCGCAGCAGCTCTTGGGTACAAGTCCAGTGTTGAAGATCCATGTGAGACTTTAGACCATCCACAACAGCAGAAAGATTGAAAAGCACCTAAGCTCCAATAAGAATAAGAGTAAAGAGAGAGAGAGAGAGAGAGAGAGAGAGGATTATTAAGTATACTTAAGTATATATGCCATCACAAATGAATCATCTAAGTTATTTCACTGTGCTGTTCAAAACAGAGATGATTGATAGACATGGAGTTCACCATCACTATAAGATCAAATTCTGAATTAATGCTGTTTGTGGACATCTCCCTTTGCTTCCTGATGCTTTCTGATATCTACTTCCTGATATCTGGCTGATTATTGTGTACAGCACATGCGTACGGCGCTCGCTGCTTAGAGCTGTGTTTGTCTCCAGCGAGGTACGTTCACTAGCTAGATACCCGACTGCCTGGTTGACCAACACGTGGTCTTGTAATTCTAATCTTTATATGTTATATTATGTGAATTTCTGTCAGATTTTTAGTTTGGATTTGAGCTAATCAGGCGCATCAGAGAGACTCAGATGACATGTGTGTTTTCTTTTTAAATGCATAATCCTGCTTTTGAGTGTATACAGTACAAAAATGCTAGATACTGCTAGAAATAACTTTTTGTTAGTCAACAGCCCACCAAATCCTGGGAACCTTGCTCTAAGAACATATTTAGTTAGTTACACTAAAAGTTAACTAAAAGTTAAAAGACAAAAGTTTGTGCCCCCCGCATACATGGTTCTTTTCATCTTTTCCCCATTTTTTTGGAGTTTTTCTACACAAACAACCCCATCACTGTAATAATGACTTGCTTGGTGAGGTGAAAAATGAGGCAACAGAGAGATGCTGAGACAGAGAGACACCAAGTAAGCTGTGCATATAAATATCCACCCCAGCCTCATGATAACTTTCTATTATTTAACCAGGAAGCTGATTTAGGAGGAAGAAGGAGATGGAAAATCAATGTTTATGCTATAGAGGTTGAGTGACCTTCTTAGCCAGAGGAGCTGAAGGAATTGCCGCTTATGCTGCCGTTACTCATCCCAGAGTCCATTGCAATGAATTTTCCACATTCCACCTCATTCACTCCTCCCATCTCACCTACACAAACCGCTGCTCCAACATGCTGCCTGCGCCTGGATGTGCCATATTAATCTTTTTTCCACATTCACGGATTCTTTGATTTGCAACAGCGGCAGATGTTATTAAATGGATTTGAGTGAATAAAAAGGGGGAGGGTGTACTTCTCGTTGGTATAGAGCGAATAAATCTCGGAGTGAAATCAAAGCCGTAAACACTCCTGGGATGAAGGGATGGAGGGAGGGAGGGATGGAGAGACAGAGGAAGGATGGAGGGAGTGAGGATGGATGGAGGGAAGGATGGAGAGACAGAGGGAGGGAGGGGAGAATAAAGGGATGGAGGTATGGAGAAACAGAAGGAGGATGGAGGGAGGGAGGGATAAAGGGAGGGAAGGATAAAGGGAGAGAGGTATGGAGAGACAGAGGGAGGATGGAGAGAGAGGGAGAGAGAGAGAGATGGAGAAATGGAAGGAGGATGGATTGATGCCACTGTCTTTGATGGAGTGGTTTCGGAAAGTTTTGAAAGGATGGATGTTTCTGGAACTGGATGAGAAATAAATATTAAAAAATGCGTAAGTTGGGCAAGATAATGCACAAGTGTCATTTGTAAAAATAAAATATAACTTGATGTATGAGCCCATAAATCAAATCTTCCAGCACTCATCTTGCTTGCAAGTACAAATTCAGACCTTTTTAAGAGAACACAAGACAAGTATTAAAATTCTGCCTCACTGTCCACTTTCTAAACTTTTGCAGACTTTAAGGTCATGGGATTTGTTGTGCATTATGTGGCTTCAAACTGAAGTGCTGTGTGCTGACACTCGCACTGACCTTGTGTTCGACTGCTCGACTTCTGTTAATATAAATCCAGGTTTTTTCAGTGGTAGCAAACTACAAAGTACTGTTGGTGTAGTATAAAGTACAAAACAGTCATTTAAGTGAGGTCAGAGCTCACCTCAGAAGGAAGTAGGTGATAAAAGTTTAACAAATTCAACCTGTTTTTTCACTTCATCACTTCACAAGGATATTTAGAGGACAGTGTACACACGATTTGTCTCTCATCCCAAAATTTTTAATTAAACACCGGACGACCTCCAGGATGTCATCAGAGCCTCTGCCAGAAATATATCCAGGGAGCAAATCAGGTGCCTTCCTCACACATTAAAACTGAAAACTGTCAAAACTGGGCCTCAGATTCCTGTTCTTCCGTCTACATGATGTGGTCTTCTGCTGTTTCACCTCAAGTTTCGTTTTCGTATTGAGATGCTTTTCTGTTTTCCACGCTTGCACAGAGTGGTGATTTGAGTTGCCGTTGCCTTCCTTTCAGCTCTGGTCATTCTTCGCCCACCTTTCTCGTTAACTTCCTGCAGAACTGATGAACACTGGTTCATTTTTGTTTCTGAGTCTGTTTCTAAGAAATTCTTCTGAAATATTCAAAACAGCAATTCTGGGAGCAACAACATTGCCGTGGTCGACGTCACAGATCACTGTGATTTTTGCATGAATAATGTGTACATGTGATCCTAATAAAGTGGACAGGCTGTCTACACAAACATATCCCACTATGGGATAAACACAAGCAAACACTCACACTCTCTCCCAGATACATAGAGGAATGCACTTTGGAGTCGGTTCCCCTTTAGCACTCAATAAAAGGTGCCGCGTGCCAGGGGTAATAAACAGTAATTTGACATGAAGGAGGAGGAGATCTGTCCTCTCTCTCTCTCTCTCTCTCCCCCCTCTTCATGCCAGGAGCGTGGCCTTCACGATATTAACCTGTCTACTCACCCAGTGTGTATGAATCAGAGAAGGAGGTGATGCTCTGACAGTAAAGGACTAACAGAAACCATCTACATTTTTGTGCTTTTCATACATTTAGTGCAAAAGGAGAAAGGTGTTTGCCTTTAGAGCATGCATGTGTGTATAAAATATACACACCCTGTGATAGTGATCTACAGGAGTTTCTCCAGTAATTCTTTCACTTTGTGTTTTTCTCTTTGATTGAACCGGCACAGTCTTATAATCTCTTCATTCCATCATCTTATACCGTAAAGGGTTGTTCTTCACAGACTTGAGATTACTGCAATCACAACTGATCTTCTTATGAAAAAAGGTGAAAGTTATTTGCATATTTTCGCTTCACATTTTTTTTTTTTTACCTCTGAAGTTTTTTACTGTGTGTGAACTGGACATTTCCTGCCCCCTTGTGGAACAAACAGAGCATAACAATATAAACATTTTCTAAAACCTATCCACAGGTCTATGTATTATCCATTATCCAATATTCATTATCTATAGCGCTTTATCCGTCTGGGTCGCGGGGAAGCTGGAGCCAATCCCAGCATCTTGGGGCGAGA
>JAQQZX010000011.1:326035-351444 GCA_030068355.1 Notoglanidium maculatum | reverse complement strand
AACAGCCACACACGCTCACATTCACACCTATGGGCAATTTAGAGTAGCCAGTTGAACTAATCTGCATGTCTTTGGACATGTCTTTGGACATGTCTTTGGACATGTCTTTGGAAACCCGGAGGATTGAACCCAGGACCTTCTTGCTGTGAGGCGACAGTGCTAACCAACGCACATTTACATTTATGTCATTTGGCAGACAAATTACATACATCTTATTTTTTATACAAGTGAGCAGTGAAGGTTAAGGGCCTTGTTCAAGGGCCCAGCAGTGGCAGTTTGGCAGTGCTGGGATTTAAACTCACAACCTTCCGATCACTAGTCCAATGTCTTAATCACTGAGCTACCACAGATCCCACAGAGCACCACCGTGTTTTAAAAAAATGCTGGATAATGAATTTTGAATCGGTTGAACTTTATGATTTAATTGCCATTTTAGAGTGTTCATTTGGAACACTGGAAATGTGTTTGCATCCTTGTTCCTGTCACTGAATAGAGTGCGTAATGCCAAGTATGTTCCCTGGATGGCAATGCTGTAAAAAGACATTGTTGTCTGAATGTTAAGAGAAAAAAACCCAGGTGTGTTGGCATGATGCTTCAGACATTGGCTTTGACATTAAGGTAAGCTGAGGTAAAAAAAAAATCTTATTGGAGTCCACATTGCCCAGTAACGGTAAACCGAACCATACACTACTTCAGCATAAATCATACTGCCAATTTTCTTGCTGGAGGGAATTGTATGTGTTTTATATCTTTAAAGCTTTTTACTCCTTTCATAATATGTGAACTAATAGTACTCATTATGTCTGCCATAGACAATCTATCTATCTACCTATTTATCTAGCTATTATTATTATTATTATTATTATTATTATTATTATAAAAGTTTTTAGTTGTTTCACTTTACTTTTATTTTTAGGTTCCTATTACATTACACTGACTACTGAACTTTTTACAGTGCATGTGTTATAAGATTTTTTTTAGTAAATTAATAAATATTGTTATCATTAACATACTGTTAATTCTACAGTCTGTAATGTTTTGATATTTAAAAAAAACTTTATGCTAACTGGTCAAGTCTGCTTCCTGAATGGGTCACCTGGAAAACAAAACTGAAAAGATGCTAAATGTGAAGTCAGGAACACAATTTTACCAATAAATATTTTTTGCAAATGTATTTTTAGTGTGACTGTTAAATGGTTAATAATGACTTACTAGCTAGGATGCTAGGAAATAATTTTTTTTTTCCACTAAAAAATATAAAGCTGATCATAATGATGCAGCCAGATTTTATTAAATATCACACGTTGCTAAATCAACTAAATAAAAGTGGGATTAAAATTAAATAAATGAAAAATACTATCTTAACGACGGCTCATGAGACATTGTCATGCTACATAGACCTGGTTCTCCATGATGCACGTCCAGGGCGTTCCTCACCATGTTGATCTATTTTTTAAGTAACATGACATGGAAGATATCATCTAAAGTACTTTAACTGTGATTTTATTAAAGCTACCGTGTACTGATAATATTTCTGTATGAGTGGAAAGTGCAGGAACATAAAAGCTGAGATTAGACTTTTTAACTTTCCCAGTTTATTTAACATTATAATATTATAATTTGACATTTTTGTGCATTGTGTGCGTGTGTGAAACCAACAACTCAGTACTGCCATTACAGTTATGTTCATACATTTGTGGACATACATACAAAAATAAAGGACACAATGTACAACAAAACGTACACAGAGATATTCAGTAAAAAGACTCTATTTACACTTCTGTCTCACTGTCACATCAGGCAAGTTTCCAAAAAAGATTTACCAGCAGAAATTGTGCCACGGGTCTAAACAACATCAACAACAACAACAGTGTAATGAACATTATAAAGTGGTGATTACAGACACTGTTTCTCTCTCTCTCTCTCTCTCTCTCACACACACTCTCTCTTGCTCTTCATCCAATTCCCTTTGTCCTCTCCTCAGAACCACCTGTTACTGATTACCAGTTGTTTTACCACTGATTACCACCTGTTACCAGCTGCTTTACACGATAAATTAAGAGTGTAGAAGATGGAGGCGTGACGCTGCAGCACGATGGAGGTGTTCATAACGAGGCCAGCTCCTGACTCAGTCTCTCTTTCTCTTTCTGCAGCTCCGTAATGCTCTTTTTGTTCTGCTCCAGTCGATCCTCCAGCCACTGCAACAGCGGGCCGCTTACTGCCGACATCTGACTGCACAGGTTTTTGTTGAATACTGAGAAAAAACACACACACACACACACACACACACACACACACACACACACACACACACACACACACACACACACACTTTATACGTGAACACACATTAAATAGGGATGTAACGATTCACCCAATTCACAATTCGATTCACAATACCTTCGGTTCATGATTCGCTTTTTCCATGATATTTTTTTTAAAAACAGGACAAAAAAGTCAATTTTATTACAAAAAAAAAATGCAACATTTATTTCCTATTCTTTACCAACTTAAATATTCCTTTTGTTAAGCTAAAAATACATACTTTTGTTCCATTTTCTTAATCAACAATAATAACTATCTAGCATTTATAATGGTTGGAGTAAAATTTAATATCCTAGTAACTAAAATATTCCTTTTATTAAAAACTGGAAAAAGTCGATAAGCTTTTTATTAAAAATGAAAAAGCTTAAACATAAAACATCTGCGTCTCTTTTCTTCAGCGTTCAGCAGTCTGTAAGAAAAGAGCTCCGATTTCGTGTTGAATCTGTTCGTAAATGAGCACAAAAGCTCTTTCCCATTTTAGATCTGGTTTTTGCGTGAGTGTTTTCACGGCATTAGAGCTGTGTCACTTCTGCCTGCGGTGACGTCCCATGTATTCCACATGTTGTGTGTTAGTGCGCCCTCTGCTGTCTAAACACAGCTAGCAAAAACTAATAGATTAATCGCGGATCATTTCTATTTCCATTGATTCGATTAATCAGAAATGATTTATCGATAAAACAGGTCTAAAATGGAAAAGAGCTTTTGTGCTCATTTACAAACAGATTCAACAAGAAATTTTACAGACTGCTGAAAGCTAAAGAAAAGAGAAGCAAATGCAGGGAGCTGTGTTTTTTATTATTATTGTTTTTAAGAAAAAGCTTATTGTTAACTTTTTTCATTTTTAATAGACAGAACATTTTAATTAATGGGATATTATATTTAACTCCAACCTTTACTAATTTAAAATAATTATTGTTAGTTATTAAGAAAATTAAACAAAAACAGGCTATTTTTTTATTTAACAAAATTAAGTTATCAAAGAGCAGGGAAATACATGTTGCATTGTTGCGGTAATAATTTTTTCTTTTAATTTGTTTTCCCAATAATATAGTGAATCAAACAGAATCGTCAATTGGGTGAATCGTTACATGCCTACAACTACAACTACTTCTAAAACTACTACTAACCCTAGAACTATTGCTACAACAACGTCTAATACTATTACTAACTCCTCCAATTACTACTACTAGAGCTACGACTTGTACAACAATTACTAATATTACTACTACTGCGACTACTACTACAAATACTCTTACTCCTACCACAATAACTATAACTATTAATACCACTACTAATAATAATTTCACCTATACAACACCGTTTAAGAACAAGTTAACAACATGCTTTCCAAATTTAAAACAGATTAAACAAACAAGTCCATAAAAAAGTCTTTGTGGAGCACATTGATGGAGGTAAAGCGGTGTACCTGAGCCATTGTGTATCTTTGTGATTGGATCCAAATGAGTTAAACTACAGGAAAAAAGAGAGAGAGACACTTAATTTAGTTCATTTCCCCATGGTACACGTTTCATAAAAAGAAATTGAATCATTATAATGATCAGCACATCATCTTAATTACCATGTGACCTTAAATTAGAACTTCCTGGATCGTTCTCCACAACATCATCACAGAAATGTGATTTAAAAACATCATGCAGTGCGTTCGGATTCATCACAACCCCCAGAGCCCTGCAGTTTGTTTGTTTTATTTTTTTATTTCATCATCGTATTTCCTCTTCACGCTGAATCCTGCGCTCTTAAATGTGTCTAATGAATCCGCTCACCGAAACCCTCCGATGGATTCAAGGAACATTATCTACATTATTTTTCTCCCCAGTAATTGGAAGGAAGTAAGAACCGTCTCCGACCTGTGAATCCTCCTGTACGTGTCCTGCTCCTCTTGACAGAGAATTCTGGGAAGTTCCACTGCAGATTCCAGACACACTTTACCGATGGCCTCGTGAGGAACCACATGGATCGGGATCTCAATCCTCTCATACCTCGTTTAACACGAGAAAATGGTTTAACGGTTACATTTAAAACGTATCATAATATTAGTTTATTCATCCTAAAAGCAAATCGAACAGTAAAACCAATTAAATACGGTAGACACTAATAGTGTGTATATACACAAAAAGGAATATTCACTGTATATATCCAATTGGATAATGAAGCTAAAGATGCTAATCGGTTTATTAATGTAATTTAGCGTTTCTGATTTTTCAATCGATCCTACATACTTCAAAAGCAATTCGTGACTGAAAAACATCACGAATGTCACAGATCAGGTTCGAAAAATGAAATGATCGGATTGTTGTATATAAATAAAATCTCTATATAAAAGAGCAATCGTTTATTTAAATTTTTAAATGTTCATGACTTACTCTGAGCCTTTTTGAGCTTGCACTGACTGAAAGCACGTGTACAGAACTCGACCCGTCTGAAAGAGAACCACCACCATTAAACACACACACGAGTGGAACTGAGAGAGAAAATCACTCTCCTCTTTTTGTTTAATTCATTTATTTTACCCAATTTATATCACCAATATTTATACTGTTTTAGTCTTTATCGCTCTCCTGATACGCTGCTCCGGTGCAGGAGTTAAACCAGGGGTGTGAAAGGTTCGGGAACCAGATTTAGAATCTGAGTTCTAAGGCTACGTTCACACTGCCATGCTGAAGCAACTCAAATCTGGTTTTTTGCCTTAATACGACACATCTTTTCAAATCAGTCACTTTCATATGTGGTCCTAAATCCGATACATATCCGATTTATAGTCATGTGACCTGACTGAGACGCTCAGTCATCAGTTAAGAGAAAAAAAAATCAGTTAAGAGAAAGTTAATGCAAAGTAAGTGTGTGTCGATGAAATGATTTGGACTGATGCGCTGATGTAAAAGGCAACAGTTTAATTCATAAATACAAACATCATAATTTGCTCTTAACTCTGATCCTTTACTTTAACATCATTTGAGAATGAACGCTACGTCTGCCCCAGACTCTGAACAAAGTTTAATCGGTGGAAACTGATCGGATTCAGTGGGAGCAAATCAAAATCATTTTGTACAATGTGCAAACCTGGATTTCTCTTACCTTTGTGTTCTTGTCTTCTATAAAGCAAGAAAAGATGAGACCAACAAAACCCTGATCCATCATTTGGTACATGGCCTGGGTCCTCACATCTGCACAGGGACACAGGGACACTTACTCACACCTCACTGAGGTAATTAGGATCATGGTCAGAGTGTAAAAAGAATTAAATGATGAAATGGTCGCATGTTTTTTTTTTGTATATTGACTAAAAGCCTGTGAGTCAAATAAAGGCAACGAAACCTTTTAAAGGCCTGCGTGTGTATTTACAGTGATTCGTTCTGCTTTAAAAACTTCATGTAACTTAGGCTGCACAATATTTAGCAACTCTTTTGAACCATATTGGCCCCAATTCAGCAATGTTGCATATACATGAGCACAGGAAATGATATACGTGCAAATCTGCATCTGATTCATGAAACTGTCATAAAACATGAAAGCAAGAGTGGCTCTGAGAACAAAAGAGGTTCAGCTGCTTTCACCGGGATATGATACACAGATTAATTGTGTTTTATTTACTTTTGTCATTAACAGTACAGCCTAAAAATATCACAGTATGGATGTTAATTGAAATGCAAAAAAAACACTGGCAATGTCCTAAACTTAATGTCTTAACTATAAAAAAGATGACTAGTCCTCTACATATTTTTTTTTTAAATTACTGGTAAAAATGAATAGCCGTGTAACCCTTAATTTCTTTCCTGTTCCTCTTAAACGGTGGGGTCCGGGGCACTCGGACAACCTGCGGGTCCATAACTTATTTACTTATTCATTTACTTGCTACAGTGGCGGAAATCACAATGTCCCGTCACTTAATAAATCGATTTATTATATTTAGGGGTCCAAACACCAAATTCAGTGTTTAGCTCAGCCCTAATGTGATCTTTCAGTGGAAATTTCAGGAACGGATATATCAAAACGTGTCAT
Organism: Notoglanidium maculatum; assembly: GCA_030068355.1. Classification (NCBI taxonomy): domain Eukaryota; kingdom Metazoa; phylum Chordata; class Actinopteri; order Siluriformes; family Auchenoglanididae; genus Notoglanidium; species Notoglanidium maculatum. The sequence continues at coordinate 345,099 of JAQQZX010000011.1, read as the reverse complement.
TTAATTTTTTTTAAATAATCAACATGAATAAATCTATACTGAGGGGTCTTTGAAATTTATTTTACAGTTAAACGAAGAAACTCTGAGTACTTCACCTTACCACATAGAACCACATCTATAACGATTACATAAAGTGCACTGTAGTTACTCCCTAGATTCTTCTTCAGATACGTATATATGCATGTATTCATGTATGTTTATATGTCTTTGAGAACGCCCGTGTTCCACCGACCGACATGTGATGGCCAGACGGTGATGTGAGGATGAGAGTGGTACCATCCCACCACCCGTACAGGACGCCCCGTCATCTCGGCCAACCTGTGCTTTAGGTTAAGAAATAAAACCTTTTTCATATTTATCTCATTTTATTATAGTTGCATGCATGATCAAAATTACTGTTCTTAAATAAATAACGTCAAATGGAAAATCTAATGTTTAGACAATGTGAGAAAATGTTTTAAATGGTTTGTGTGTAAAATAAATGTTTTGTTTTATTTGAGGTGTGTGAAAAGCTGGAGAGGTTTGAGAAGCCCTGCTCGAATCAAAAAGGCAAGACTCCATGAATCTTTGAGAAACTAACTAGTTTGCAAGTCTAACACAGAGTCAGGCTGTTGGTCTTGCGATAAAGAAGAAGATGATGATGATGATGATGAGTGTGTAGTTAAAGGATATCTCAGCTTCAGTGGAGGCTGCAGAAAGCTGCTCAGGAGAAATCTCCACACGATCCTTCCTCTTGTCTGACCGCCGCAGAATAATGACCGAGTGAATGTGCACAATGCGATTTGTGTCAACCTGTGGAGGTGATCGTTTACTTTATTTACACAAATCCCAAAAAGGACGAGTTCGAGATGCCAAATTAATGAGTAAAAACATTTTCACTACTTCACCTCGCCGATGCACAGCCCCATGACTTCTTCTTTCTCTGTACTCAAGGCATGATTCATACAAACTAGAAAAGCATCTGACTCTAAATGCACCGCGTTTACTGCCATGATATATTTATATTCTTAAATAATTAATTAAACCTAACCTACCTAACTCTGCTTTTTAACTAATGTTTTTCCTGTATGCAGTATTTCCGCATTAGCGTTACCTAGTTGTGTTACAATCAAATAGTTCCGGGGAAAACACCGAAGGGATGATAGTTTAATTAAATACCTGCGCTCGTTAAAAAAAAGAATATAATCAAACAAACATAAAAAGCTATACCTTCTTATTACATTGACATTGTGTTTGTAAACGAAATATCTCTCATACCTTTAGTTTATTATTTTTTAAATCGTTTCTGGTCGGAAATAAATAAGGCGTGCACCAGGCTGTCAGAACGCGTCCCTATAGCACCATGTAGTGCACTACGTCATACATAGACGCTAACACGTCGGTAGTGCACACTTATAGTTCAGGTAGAACGTATTAGTATTTTCCCAACTCTGTTGATTTCTTCAGCAGGTTGAAGAAGTTTGGGCCTTTTGCTTTTTGTAGCAGAAGCAGAAGCAGATGCCGCTGAAGGATCCATGTCAGAAGCAAGCTTGCGCCATACAGAAGTGTTTACAAGGTAAACCTCGTTTCGCAGAAATATTGTTGAACCCTGCGCCTAAATTAAACCCCTTATCGTCTTTTCTCTCTTTAAAAGCCAACCGGTACAGTGAGAGTCGGTGTGAGGATGTGATCCGGGCCATGAGAAAGTGCTGTGAGCTGCATACAGGAGAGGGTTCTGTGTGCTGCTCCGGATTTACACAAGAACACAGAACCACAGAGGGCAGAAAAGCAGACCGAACAGCACATCTGACAAAATAAAGACATCTATTTAAGACATGCATATTTATTTTCACTATACAGCCAAAAGTATGTGCACCTCAGATCATCATTCCCCATATGTGGTGAAGGATTTAGCGCTCGCTTATTACTATTATTAAATATTTCATATTTTTATTGGTGAAGAAGTGAGTCAAAATAACCTCCACTTGTTTTACAGCCTTTACGCTGATCATTCATTTTGTGTTCGCAGCTGCCTGTGTGCTTTACCTTTTATGGAGGTTTGTGGGCGTCGCTACATGCAAATGAGCTGTGTCAGGAACACCTTTGCGTGTGATCATATGCACATGAGTACAGAGAAAATGAGCATTTCTGAAACTAATGTAAATCCAGCGGAAACTTCTAGTTCATTTTGGTTTACACACAACTTTACCAAAAGACTGATAGATGAAGCGCACTGATGGTATCAGCGCGATTTAGACTTTTAATTGACTGTCGGTGGTTTGGGGTGAGATATCTTTGCATTTCTCACATTTGATGATAAGGTGATGAGTGTATAGTTTGTGGTTTGGACCCAGCCCTGAACAGTTCTTGAACATGTGTAATGACTTTCTTTTTGCAGCCTTCAGTTGATTCCACGCTATAAAACAGACACGTAGAAAAACGAATCTATAAACCTTAAAACTTCAACAACAACAACAAAACAATGGACTGGAAGACGAATAGCTGAGGACACCGTTGCTGAACTTTAACTGTTTATTTATGGAAATGAGAAGAAGGAATTACAACTTATTTCGGTTGAATTCCATTTAGTGGCCTGTTTAAAATCAAGCTTTATGATCTGGTGAAGGAAAAAACTTCTTAAACACTTTTGAACTGTAATATTTGTCAGTTTACACACAGTGCTTGAAGGCTGCCTTATGTATGTCCATGTCTTTGGATAAACATCTTTAAATATGTACCATGAGCTTTCATATCACAAAAATATAATCCAGAATGGTTCCAAGAAAATGCAACATCAAAGGGAAAACTAATCACCAAAATGGGAAAATAACACCAAAAGGCATGAAATCAGTGCAAGTATTTAAATGCTGGCTGCGTCATGCTGTTTGTACGTAATATATAACACCTACAGTATATAAATAAGTCAGCAAAGAAAACTTATTCGTGCATTAAGTTGACATTTGTCCGAGTCCTTTCTAAGACCATGTAAAAGGGACGAGGGGTTGCTATGACGCCAGACCGAGCAGGAATCCTCCGACGAAGCCTCCCGTGAGGACGATGTTCTTCTTCACGAACGTCTGCACCTTTACAAAACAGAGCAACAGCAATGAGTGAAAAAATATTGAATAAATAAATGAATGCTTTACAGAATCCTGAGCTGACTGAGGCTCATTTGGCTGAAAACCTGGCTGCCTCTGCCAGGAGGTTACAGATGTGTCGTTTGTTGGATTATGATCTTTCATGAGATCTTTTCAATGTAGGAATACTCACTGGAACATAAAATCAGTGTGTCATCTCGGTCTCCAAGAGCGTTCCTAATACTAAGTAATTCCCAAAAAATGTTTAGCACGAAGGACAGATCCTAAAAATGCCAGAACTAAGACAAGCGCACACTATATGACTTAATTTACAGAAAGAAAAAGAAGTAAAAATCAGAGAATGGCTGAACGCTCACGCTGCAGGACTTTAATCATGTAGCGAGACTCTGATCAGCCTCACGCACGAGACCATTCTCACCTGGAGAGATCCGCAACGAAGCGATTCACAAATCCGAAAATAAACCTTTTTAGGCCACTGTTTTGCATGTAAACGAAGAAAGGGTTGGTTTGTTAGTGGATCGTTTGTTCTGCAGAGAGACCTGGAGGCATGGTGTAAAAATGGGGCTGGTCTTGTCCGGTGTGCCGCCTTGAATCATGTTGTCTGCTTTTATCCTTGACTTCTTAAAACCCCGTAAAAACCCCGTTACGTTACCCCTAACGTAAGCACTGCACACCCAAGATTACTCACTTAAACACAAGGACAGATGGGGACCAAAACAGATCATGGCTTAAAAAAACGGTTTAAATAAATAAACTATAATATAATCATTGTTTGTATCCGTCTTTGTGACGTCCCAAATACTTGGCCGTTACATCAGGAGTATTTAAACGAGCCCTGAAGCGACACGTCTGATCTCCACAACAAGCTCAGGTTTCATATCCGGACAGACCGCCTATTACTCTGAAAGATGACGCAGCTTTCCTTAATATAATCGATATTTTCTTTGCACCGCAACACCTTTTCCGCAGCAGTCAGGCTCTACACCACACTACGCCTGAACAAACAGCCTACAGACCCTTCGGGTAAGAAGAGAGGAGTAATTTCTTAAAGAAGTGTAATTATTGTGTGTACATTTGCTCTCAGTTCCTCGGAGTTCTGGAATTCCTTAGTAAAAGTTCCTCTCAGCAGGTTTTAAGACAAAACTCTTAGCCAGGAGCTTTTAGTGCCACTTTCTCTTAGCAATAAAGATTAGATTCTTTGTGGTCTGAACTGAAGAGACACAAACTGAAGAAACTGCCTAGAAAAGCTGTTTGAGTTGCTACTAAACACATCAACAACTACTTCAGAAAATGTACTCAATTCATAATGAATGGAAAAGATGTATTTATGACTTTCATAGGAAGTAAATAAATTAATCAGGCGTCTGTGTCGGCTAGTGCAACCCCGCGACCGGGATCTTGCGACCGGGATCGGACCTCGCGACCGGGATCTGACGGTGCGATCGAGATCGGACAGTGCTATTGGGATCAGACCTCGCGACCGGGATCGGACTGCGCGCAGTCACCTCTTGCACTTTTGTCTTCACTTCTTTAGACGGCTTCTCCGTGTTCAGCTGCAGCTGCTTCTTGGCCTTGTTCACGTCCCGCTCCACTCTCTTCCAGTCGACTGTAATGTATCCGGTGTGATTAGCGATCTGAAAAGGACAATAATAGCTCTGAGATCAGACCTGTAGCATTTCAGCAGATCAGCTCTTAGGATTAGTGAGGCTCAGAGTTCATCTGAAGGTTGTGAGCTACTGGACCTGAACCAGAACCTGTCCTTATCAGATTATTGTGATTATCATCAGTTTCTCAGAACAAGTCCAGAAAGGCCCTGGGCTATTTTTTATTTCCAAAATTTCCAAATTCCAACTAGGAGAAAACAAGGAAAATGCGCCTCCATGTGGAATTCCTACTGAGAAAGTTAGAAAGGCATTCCTCAGCCCTGGTGCTGCTCTCAGTTTACCTCGGAAGTGGGCACCCAGAGCTCGGAATTCTCTCAAGTCTTCCCGTTTGTCTTTTGTAAGCGACAGCTTAGCCAGCCGGCTCAGTGTGCAGAGTGATGCATAATTACCTCAGGACAGTAAACTGTCGAGTCAGCGTTACAGATTTAAGATGTGAACATGTCCGTATGGTGACTGATCTAAAGCTAATACGTGTGTATACAGTGCATACGTAAGTGGCCATTTTGATTTGACGTCACTCCCTGAACTCCGAGTTGAGGAGCTTTGAGTTTGAATGCCCGTTTTAAGGGCCGTTTTTTTCCCTGGTCGAAGAAAATGTCAAAATGGCCACTCGCACCATCTACAGTACATAACATACATCACTTCACTCCTTTACTTTAGAAGAGTTTATAGTGGCATTTACTTTACCACGGAGACACGTTCGTTGGTTAAATCTGTAACATGACTGTACAGTTTACTGTTTTGGCAAAGTAAACACATCACGACCTTATGATCGTTCATTTTCGCTGGCTAGTGTTTTTAGGCGTTTGAGTAAAATACTAAATAAACAATACATATAAATGCACCTCAAACTTTGAGTTACCTGAAGCAAAAAGAAGCCGCCGCCTACCGCCGACGCTGCAACCTTTCCGACTTTCTGAAACAGATACCCTGCACACCTGCAACATGAACACGGGGTTTTAATGCTGTCAGTAATAACCGCTAAAACATGACGCATTAAATCAGAGGTGTTCAAGCTTATCCCGAAAGGGCCGTTGTGGGGCAGGTTTTCATTCCGACCAAGCGGGAGTTAGACCCGAGTCTACGGAAAGCCAAGCTCAACTGATTAAACAGGTGGAATCAGGTGAGGCTCCTGCTCGACTGGACTGAAAACCTGCACCCGCAGCGGATCTTTGTGGATAAGACCGGACACCGCTGCATTAAATCATGCTTGATCCATTTTCCTTCGATTTCAGGTCGTATTACTCACCACCCGCTCACTCCACCGATAGCCAGTTGTGTTGCCACTGAATACTTCTCTGCAGCCGGGCCGGAGTTATTGCCGAACATCTTGTTCCACCATCTCTGCTTCTTGACATGCTCGGCCAAGTCCATCACTTCGAATATTTCAGCGTCTGTAACAACAAGAACGTTTAGCGCGGCTAGATTACTTACCTCAACTTCTAATTCAGTCTGAAGTGGTTGTAAAGCTCATATTTTTCTAAGCGTACTGATTCATCTCCATTTAAAGCATTTCTCCATCTGCACCCAGCGAGATCCCGCAGGCTGATTAAAGGAGCCGTTATTACGCCACCTACAGGTGTAAAGACTTACTGTATATTCACATACACACAATATCAACTTTTACTTTTCTATAAATAATGACAAACACTGAGAACTCCTTAAATGTCTAATAACGCATGTGACAAACCTCCGGCTACGCAGAAAATCCAACCTGCTAGAAATTCAGTCCTCCTGTGGATCATTTTATTGCTGTTCGGATGCAAGATTTTTATCCCCGAGGAGTAAAAATGTGTTTGGCATCCCGCTGAGAAACCAATCCAATCCGAACTTTAACGAATGTAAAGTTGTTGTTGTTTTTAATAATTAGATGTGATGGAAAACAGAGATCTCCACTTGTGTTAATGGATTCATGTCCATTTTTATTGTGTATTTTATATATTTAGCAATTTTTCTTGCACAAATTCCAAAACATCTGCATCTTCCAACTCGTTTATTTTTTTCCTTTCTTCCACTTGAGTTAGAGAATATGAGTTAGCCATGACCTCAGGAGCCCTTGAACAGGAGACACCAAGCAATGAGTCGTTCAAAAGTGAGTCGACTCTTTGAACCGATTCGTTTTGATGACTGTTGAGAGCAATGCAGTTGCTCTTGCAGTGTAATTAAACAGATGCAAATCTCTTTTTAATTTCTGAGATGTTCAGCCATAGTTATGCAAATAATCACTGGTTTAAAAAAAATAGTTTCGTTTAAGGGGCAAAGTGGCAATGAGCCACTCGGGAGTCGGTTCTTGTTCGTGAGAGGAGTCAAGTAATTAGACTCACTGAAAAGAATCGACATTCCCCTGACAAATCTGTCCTATGCTTGTATAAGTTTTCGTATTTTGTGCTACTTTGTTGATTGCAGCAACATTATCAGAAAACTATGCTTTGATAACAGTTTTACGAGCATTAAAATATATGAAGACGCGTGAAGAGAACTGCGCATGCGCGAACAAAAACCCCATTTTTCCAGAGAACCGGTCATCCTTTCCACCAGACTGCAAAGTTTGTCACTAAAGCCGTCTGTATCGGGACTCATTGTGAGACATTGTTGCCTTGTTGTTGGGGTTTTTCTGTCATCCAAAAAAATAAATGAGGGTAGCTTTCGTTTTGCTAATCGGTCGCAGAGGATTTCCCCTCAAACCCTCAGCTCTGCGTCATTTCAGCCCTTTGCTTTCTTTCACCAAAGTTGCCAAAACTGTTAAGCAAGAATGTCCTGAAACCTCCCTTATTAATATGGAGCAACATTTCAGCTAACTACCTATTAGCTTTAAAATAAATAAACATAAAACGCTTCTCCTTGAATATCATTTGATCCTGAAAATCAGCGCTAGCGTAAATCTTGCTAGCTGACTAACATCAAGCCTGTGTAGTCCCTCTGAAATACAATCTTTAAAAAAAAAAAAAAAAGAAAAGAACAACACACGATAAGATAATTCCCGTTCAACTTCCACTCTGGTTGATTTTATTTATTTAGTTAGTTTAAATTAAAGCTGTTTTTAGAAAACCATCAGCAAATCCTTACCTTTCTTCTTCCCAGCCATTTTATTTGTTTCCTACCCGGACGTTAATCCAGGGCACACCCTTTCAGTCACGTGACCCATGTAGCGACTGGTTGTTTCCTAAACAAATTTTTTATGTTTTGCCTCATAAATAACAAGAAATAAGAAAATCTTAAAAACTGTTTAAACATATGATGCTTTTATGAATTAATGTCACTTATATTATATTTTTGTGATTCATCATTATCTCCTTTTTTGTTACTTGAAACTTGTAATATGCCTGTTGTTTTATTTGTATTGCTTAATAATGCAATAATAACCCATAAAAACAAAAACAACAACAAATATATATTGTTTTATTATATAATATATTATTATTAAGTCTAATGTTGTAATTTGAGCTAATACGTTCTTGGAGAAGATTATGGCAAAATAAAAGCATCTATTTTGGCTCTCACCAAGATGGTGGCCTGTAAGGGCGTGGCTCGAGGTTTGTGAAGATTGAAGGGCACTTGGAGGAAAGTTAGTAATGGGTGTAACTCACTAATGCGAAAGCAGTGGTGCTGTCTATTTTGGTGAAGCATTAAGACATTATCGTTACAGTGATGTTATCACGCTTAAGCATCCTTCTTAGGTACGACATGAAGCGGCGCGTATAAAACCTCCTCGAACCTGTCATCAAACCTAGGGTCCAGTAGATCATTTCGTTGTTGCTTAATGATGTTCACAATAAACTATTCTTACGTTACCCAATCTATACGTTAAGAGTAACCTCTGGTTGCTAAGCAACATAACAGACAAACATTAGGGTACAGCTTATGGTATGGTGTAAGCATAACAAACAAGTGCATTTATACAGAATTAAATGATTGTGATGCTCTCACTGGAGTGTATGTAGAAGATTTTCTAAATATAACAGAAACTTCATGTCGGGACCTGACAACACCCTTAGCCTTGATAAAATCACCGTAGCACGCCATCTCGCGGCTCATTGCTGTCTTATCACACCATGACATAATTCACGTCTCAAAACTGGCTACTGGGAAAGTCTGCCATCGCTACACGTCTGATATGGCTACGATGAGGCCTGCTATGACATCACGAATCGGTATTGGTTGCTAGCTGACATTTACATTTACATTTATGTCATTTCAGGGTTTATGGTTATCATTTTATAGTTTTAAGGGGACGTTTTTTTAGTCATTACTCAAAAGCAGTGCTGTTAGTGTTTACGTACGTGACAGTGTATGAAAGATAAACTGAATAAAGTGATAAATAAATGAAATCAATTAATTTAATGCTCCTGTAACACTGCAATATCCCTCTGGGGATTAATAAAGTAATCTATCTATCTATCTGCATCCAAAATTAGTAGCATGAGGGATATGAGGAAGGTGTTCTGATCAGGTTTCTCATATATGTATTTATTTATTTATAATCCTTTAGCATTACACTTCATCTCTATTGTAGGTCAACTTTTATAAAATCCAGCTTGGCGTGATCAGCTGCCAGAAAAAAACCACAGTTTGAGTTTTTCAGTTTTTATATTTTTTGAGAGTTTTTTTGAGTTTTTGTGTTACTTGTCTAAATGGAACAATCAGCGTTTGAGATTGTGTGATTGTGTAATTTTGTGTAAAACAGTTTGCCTATGAGGTTGTATTAGTAGCTGTAACGTAGAAACTGGTTTCGTTCGGCAGTTTGCTGAGCTCAGTCTGTGGTTTACCGGCTGGTAGCCGGATTTTTCAGCAGGAAAGTTTTTTAAAAAGTTTTATCTCTGAAATATAATGAAATGAAGTCATGAAATACTAAGAGGAAAGAGAAAAGAAGAAATCTGAAAGCACCAAAATGGGTTTTTTTTTGTTTGTTTTTGTGATTTTTTTTATTTCAGGTTGAGTGTAATATAAAAACCATACATTTTACAGAAATGAGCAGGAGTTAAAGTGATGAAGCTGATGAAGCTGATGAAGGTGACGTCATCCCTGACCCAGTAATCAGATGTAGCTGTAGTTGGATTGCACACAGACCCTACACTGAGTACCGGGTCAGAGAAACACATCAGAATAAACCAGACAGAGGTTTCTCAGAGAAACTGCAGAGATCTCAAGGAAGAGATTCACCTCTTTCTGCATTAAACTTAAGCAAAAGATCAAGAAAAACCCTCACATCTTCTAACACACTTTAAAAACTAAGTGCTTGTCTCGTCTTTAAACCCTGATGTGCAATAAATCTGTAATCATTTGTGTGTCATGTTTATGATTCAGATTTAGGATGTATGAAGATGGTTACAGTTCTCTAGAAAAACAATCTGTGGAAAAAGTGAACGTTTTCACTTTTTTTAAAAAATAAATAAATAAATAAATAGCCTGAATCAATCTAGTTGCAGCCACTGCTGATGTAAAGCTGCACTTGAAGCCATTCTTGAATGCTGGATCCGAAAGTAAGCGCTAATAAAAGTGAAACTTCTCTCTGCTTGTGAGTTTGTTAGGGGGAATACCACGGCCTTGATGTTTTATACCATGCGCTTCAGAAGGTTATTTCCCAAAAAAACATCCACACATGAACGAACTGACCTGAACCCGAAATGTCTCCACACTTCCCTGCGTCTCTCTGTCTTTGCAGAAACTGAAAAGAGGGAAAAAAATGAGTCTTGTGATGATTTGTAGGAAGTTAACCTCACAACATTCTTTATTTCCATGAGGCTCATATAATAAGATGATGTTAGAGTTTTTAAACTGAAGATATGATTAATGCTGTAATCATCATCATCATCATCATCATCATAAAAAATCAGCCTCACATTTCTTCATCATTTTAGATTACGTTTTGTCTTTAGAGCGAAACTTACTTGCATGCTGCATGCTGAGATCTTCTTCAGCGCTCCATCCAGAAACTGTGCGCTCACGCACATGCCTCGAAGTTCTCCTCTAGAACCGACTCGTACACAAAGAGCAAAGCAGTCTGTCGAGTCGGAAAAACACGTTTCAGACCATACCTATTTCCACTGAAGTTCTCGCGTGGCATTTCACGCAAACTGCCTATTGCTCCACATCCTTCCTCCCGCTTTACTCGACCCTGAATTCTAAGAATCCGAGAGAGAAAAATGAGCGACTTCCTCGATCGCAGAAGAGAAAAAAACGGTCTAAGTGTGTGTGTGTGTGTGTGTGTGTGTGTGTGAGAGAGTGTGTGTGCGTGCTCTGTAGACCTTCCTGCTCCTGTGTGTGTGTCTTGTGAAGTGTGCAAGGCTAAGCTGCAAGCCACGGTTTTATCGCGTGTTGATGAATTTCCCCCGGGTCTCTCCCCTCACCTGGCTGGGAATTATGTATGTTAGTCACCTTAGTGAGGGACAGTCCCTGCGCCGGCTCCCGACACACAGCTCAGCTCAAATCTCCGTCTCAACACACGCTTACACACTTTAATCAATGTAATAAATGCTGGGTAAAATATTATAATCATACGGACTGATATTGTATTGCAGCAGTAACCATCTGTTTCTCTGAACATCTCATTTTCAGTTTTTCTTTCATTTTTTGCTCTGAAAACAATTATATTTCCTTTCAGGTTTAGTTTGAGCAGAATTTCAGTTTTCACCTTTATTCACCTTTAGTCACCAATTGTTCATGTTAAAAAAATATATATATACTGTATATATATTTCCCTCCCCTACATTATTTACATTAACAAACGTCTTTAGTCTAAAATAAGACTAAAAACATCACCATTTCACTCGTATCTTTTTTTCTGTTAACAAACTCTTTTAGCTTTTCTCTTGTTCATCATTTTATCAGATGCATTTTTCAGTTCAGGGTCAAAGAGAAATAAAACAGAATAAAATTCAATCTATATTAACTATCAGTGACATTAAGAATGTTTTCAGCACATTCTCCAGAGTGGGTTGAAAGTATTTTTAATAAACTTTTTTTGTTTACTTTTAAAGTTTTTACTTTCTGTTTTAAGTTCTGTAAAGAACCGAGTTGTTTCCTGATTAAATGTTTTCTCCATAACAAAAAAATAAACAAAAAAAACTCAAAAGATTTAAATTAATCATTACTTTAAAAAGTACAACAACAACAATAATAATAATAATAATAATAATAATAAATAAATTATAATTATATAAATGGTAATAATAATAATAATGTTTTATGACTACAAAATGTTTAAACCAAAGCCCATAAAAAAAAATTTTTTTCATTTAATTGTTTACATTTTCTAATATACTGTATATTCACATTGTACATGTATATTTTGTGCATTATTTTCTGTAATTGTTTTTATTATAATTATTTTCTCTTCATATCTGGATTAATTTATACAGCAAGCACGTAATAAGATTTTTTCCAAAACCAAAAAAACCACAGAGAACATTCATTAATTGCTCTTCCCCTCTCACCACTGCCACTTTTGTGTAGATGTGAGGATTTTTTTTTTGCTCAGTTAGAAACCAAAACCGTGTATGAATGATAGAGTGCTGAATTAAACACAATAACTCGCACACAACCAAACAAAACAAAACTACCAACAACAACAAAAAACACACTTAGCATCATTATTAGACCAAAAGTTTCCATTAGCCTGAGGAACAAACTGAAAATTACTACACTGATGAACTGATGTGTGTGTGTGTGTGTGTGTGTGTGTGTGTGTGTGTGTGTGTGTGTGTGTGTGTGTGTGTGTGTGTGTGTGTGCTGCCTAGGCATCATATTTAGAGGAACTTATTTCGATATGTGAGACACTCTCTCTCATTCTCTCTCTCTCTCCTGAAAGTATTTCCCCTGTGTGAGCACATTACATCACATCTCACACTCCTGTGTGTCTGTTGACCTTATGTAGGTTCGAACAGTGATGTCATTATCTCAGAATCGAACAGCCGTAGGGTGCATTTACATTTGCATAAACTTTCTGGTGAATCATATAGAACCCTACATTCTGAAAGAGGGAAAGTTTGCAAGTGCCGTGTACAGGAAGTGAGAGCAATGCCTGTCACTACCCAGCAACCCCCAGTAGTGGGCGGGGCCTCCCTCCCTCCCTCTCTCTCTCTCTCTCTCTCTTTCTCTCTCTCTTTGTTTACTTGTGCATTGTCGTTGATGTTGGCTAGGTGAAATATTGTTAAAATATCATCAGTGAAAATGTTTAAACGGTCCAACGCTTTACAAAAACAACAGGTTTAATGAATATTTTCCAGACCTGATGGATGAAATGTTTATCATAAGTATTTAAGTGTTCCTTCATAGCTTTCAAGTGAACACGGCTTTCAAAATATTCCATTTTTTATTTTTTTTAAATATGATAAACATGTTTATCTATGTTTAAAATCTAAATCTAGATCACAAATTCTCTTCAGGTGTTCTCCAATTCATTATCTTGAAGTTATTATTTTTTTAAACTTATAGGTTGCTTTATAAATCAGCATTTATTCATGGTTTATTTGTTTTCCAAAAACAAAGGTTCTTTGTTCTTCAGCTCAGCTCTCTCTTGCATAGATCTCAGAATTTGTTTTCTCAAGTTCAATTCAACCGGAAATCAAAACCCTGTGTGAATAATGGAATGAAATAAGCTGGGAAAAGTTTATGATACATTTCATAAGAGATGTTTATTCATGGATTTCTAAAATAGTAAGCTGAAACCACTTATAAAAATCCTAATTGTTGGTTAAAGCTGAAGAGTGAGAGAATTAAAAAGCATTAAAAAAAGGCATTAAAATTACCACTTATCATTATTCTATGCTACTGTCTACAAAATTAATTAATTATATATTGGGTGAAGGTTAGAATGAAAATGAAAGTTAGAAAAAAAAGAAATGTTAATGAAATTGTAGTAAATAAAAGTGAGTTTCTGCCTTGCTCAGAAACATGGTCCTATCAGACGTTAAAGAAATTACTCAGTGTTTTCTCCCCACCCATGTTAACGGTACACCACTAAACTCACTGACTATCATCAGCATCACTGCTCATCTCACCTAATAGTTTATTCAGAAAAATGAAGCTCTTTGGTTTTACCGGGAAAAGATATTATAAAGACTATAATGTCATTAAATTTCCCCACGGGTTAATGAGTTTAATATCTGTTTCCTGATCTCATTGTTTTGAGCATTTCCAGGTAAGGATGGAAGTTTTGTGGTAGTAATTTACATTAAGATTTCCCTTCATTGATGACATTACTTAATGCTTTGCTTGACAAATGAATTAAGATATCCATTAAGCTCAGTGTTAATACACTGTAAGTAACATTAACACTTTAAAAAAACAGATTAACTAACAAAATGTTCATTCAATCCATTTCAGGAAACATGCTGTTAAATAATATGGATTTATTCGCAGTCATTAGATTAGATTCGATTTTCTCCATTATTTAGCAAAATCTCCTCAGATACCAAGAAGGAAGGCTAACACGTGAGTCCTCTGAGACACGTGAAGCTGAAACAATCGCGTATTTCCGAAGCGCTGCGTCACAAAGACAATGCAGCGCAACACGCTCGGATTACAGCGCTATCCGCCCTCTTCCACATACATGCCCTCACAGACACCCGTGATTGGCTAGTGTCACTGTGATTGACAGCGGAGATGAGTAAGCTCCTCCCACCCCGAACACGCCAGCGCGATCGACGTTTGCTCTCTCGGACCCATTGAGATTCAGCCTCACAAACTCCGAGCGCTTTTCTCTTGCTCACGAGTCAGAAGGTTGGTGCGTCTTCAGTAGCACTCCGGCCCATTTCAGTGAACGTCTTCATTCTAATCTGTATGTCACCGTTTCTATAGTAACATTTATAATTCCTATGCTAGCATAGACACAATGCATTAACAGCAAAATAATCAGCTGTACGAGCTAATAGACAGGCTGGGCTCTAAGTAAAGTTATAATTAACTTATTATATTGATACTTAATAAATACATCATGGAGAAAGTTTTGCCAAAGTTTAAAACTTCACAGGACATCTTTGCGCCTGGGTTTCACAAAGCGCTGAGTCATTTCCTTAATCCGTATTTTATACAGCAGGATGAGGGATTTTCTTGCTTCCAGTTTAATACTGTTAATGATCCAGTGAGGAGATTTGTAATGTTTAGATTATTTCTGGCAGTTCTGCATCTGTTTTCTGTGCCGTTTCAGGGAAGAAAACTGCACTGAAGTGTGATGTCAGGAAATCTGTGAAATCTGTGTGAGTAATCACACGCCATTACCTCTCATCCACTCCAGTTTGGACCATTATTGCATCTTAAACCTTTTATTCAACATTCTTAGCAATTCTAGAACAGAAGTCTATTTGCAAAATGTAGGTCACGAGTTTCAGTTTCACCATTAACCATTTTTTGTTTTTGTTTAGTTTTTGTTCTTTTTTTGAAAACAAATGTTTTCCTTTTTTTTGTTGTTGTTGTTGTTTCCTAAAGAACCCTTTCATTGCTGGAACTTTGTGAATATTGTTAAAGAAATCCTCATGGTGTAAAATGATTATTCAGACTACTGCATCAGCCAAAAACAGACGAGTGAAGGAAGATGGACTGAAATGTTCAGATTATAAAGGAACAGAATCTTATGGAGAAAAGTTCTAAAATACAAAAATAAACACGCTGTGATTTCAGAGGTGGAGAAATACGCTGCTCTGCTCTTACTGTTGATAATCGATGGGTTTTAAAATAACGTGTGCAGTTTGTCTGGTTCTGTCGCTGCTGGCGCATGTTGATGATGTCAGCGGCAGACCCACAGGTGGACGCGGCCGAGATGTCGACCGACGATCAGTGACGCCATCAACGAGTGCTCAGAGGCAAGAGCCAGTGTTTGGGCCTGGAGGAGTTCGTCCAGGATCAGAGAGAGTCCCGAGTACAGGTGAGGCGATAAACCTGTGGAACTTTTATAGATCTGGAGCACCTGGAGATCCCTTCATCCTGCACATTTTAATGTTTAACCTCCTCTAACACACACACACACACACACACACACACACACACACACACACTTTAACCCTGTTAATAAGCCAATTAGTAAAAGCACTGATACTGTAGTAATAATAATAATGATAATAATAATAATAATCTTGAGAAAAAGTAGAACTAGCGAGCAAGAAAATGACACATGTAAGACTACAAAGAAATAACCTGTCTGGTGCAGTAATTACTTAGTAATTAATTACTACAAATAATGAATTTTTTTTACACTAGACTCTACAAATGATTACATCTAATCCAAAAATGTTCTATATCTGAGGAAACTAACACAGTGAGTTATGCTAAAGTGAACACCACCTTCATTAAAGAAGTATGACATTAGCTAACTAGCTAACTTAGCCAAATCCTTTTCAGTTGCTAATTCTGTTAGCTAGCTCATGTTAATTCAAAGACACGCCTTACACATTATCCCGAGTGTTACCTACAGGCTTTAGCAGCACTTAGATATACATGTGATCTCTACTGAACATCGAAGTAAAGTCTTATGTTTACTTTCATCCTATGAAACATTAAAAAATCTGGCTAGCGCTAGTCTAGCTCACTCAGCTAGCTAACGGCTTACAGCATGTTTCAGCAGATTGGATGTTGAGCTGTGAAATGCTGAGATCTCCACAGGGTTTTGACGCGTGTAATATAATTACCAGATCATTATCATGCTGAAGCATGTACAGTTAAAGACAGCTGATAAACTGGATGAGGGATGCTCACCTGTCTCCGCTGTCTCAGACAGTGCTGCGGCTGAACAAACTGCTTTATTTTGTTTGAAACTTTACTTTCAAATGTAAAATTTGCACATAATACCGGCTTCCAGATTTACAGGCATTAAACACGGCAGGGTATGTTGTTTTTTGCTTAAAACATTCATCATTACTAATATTACATCACAACTGTTATTAATTCAACTGACTAGCACACATACAGCTCTGCGCTAAAGCGTCTCCTCTCCGTTGCAGGCTCTGCGCAGAAACAAAATGGAGGTCTGAAGGAATTTTTGAGTAAAACGATCCAACATTTCAAACTCCACGCTCCTCCTGCCACAATATACACTCTCCCCGTCACCTTCATGGCCATCATGCTGCTCTGCTGTGTCACGTGAGTAACGCTGAAGAAATCACTCGCAAACAGGACACAAAATATCACATCGTGGTACTTTAAACTTTTCTACGATCCAGGATGTGCATCACGATCGATGTTGCACTTCCAAATGTGTACAACACTAAAAAGGAGGATTTTTAAAAAACAATAATCTGTACAATTTTTTAAAAACATTTTAGACATTTTAAAAAAACATTCAGATAGTACTTCATTAAATGTACATTAAAAATTATTTTTCAAAAAAAGACGTCACAATATCTATAAAATCTCAGTAAAGTGTATTGTGACATAATTTATCATGATACTTATTATATCATCGCATTGCCCAGCCTTAGAGAGAAATAATCATGCTGTGAGATGCTGTATGATGCTAATGCTCTGTATCACAGTAGTCTGTATAAAGACAGAGACGTTCGCTTATTCCATATATTCAAAATAAAAATGAAATGATCGTACTCACCATGTTTTCCACCACCACAAGTAAACAAGATTCTTAAACCCGGGAGGATTCTCAAACTGCGTACAGTCAGGAAATTCCTCTTAGTCAGGATTTATTTTAGCAAACAAGCCCTTTTAAAAACACGGTGCTTTATTTAAACACATAATGAATATGTCATGAAGTTTTCTAAATATCTCTTATTAGAAAATGGTTCATATGTTGGGAGCAGAAAAAGGATCAAATATTATATCTGAAATAAAAAAAACAATCTAATGTGTTTATAAACCAAAATGTTTCTCATTCAGATCTAAAATATAGCAATATTCCCAGAAATGTCCACTGTTTATGACGGTCTGTGTGTTTGTAGGGGGGAAGGTTTGTAAAGCTATACCAGAGGATAATGATTTCTTTTTAAATAAGTGTGGACTCCGAATCCCACATTCAGAACCAGCTGGTCTTTACATATCCCCACTGTCTCATAACAGCAGAGCTCATCCCACTAAATGGTTCTGTAGCTACAGGAATAGGTCTGTAATACAAGCAAATCTCAGTGTGAAATAAATCTTTCTTAATTGTAGTTGTAAAATGTTTGCTATTTTCCTGTAATTCCTGTGGATGTATTTATCGTTTTATACTTTTTATTTACGTTCCTTCTCTTTTCCTTTACAGGTGTGCTATAGACAGGCCAGTTCTGTTAGACGGCGCGTTTCAGGAATAAACCTGAGAACAAACAACAAACATCACTGAGCAGTGATCGCTCATAAACCTGTACAAATAAAACCTGATAAAAATAACAAATCCTGTTTCAATAAAAACACTAATGGAAACACGGGTAGTCTCACTCTCTCTGATAGATAGATAGATAGATAGATAGATAGATAGATAGAACCACCACACATCCTTTTTGAGTACTAGTAACATTAAGTCTTTGTTAGTTATTTAGACACTTACACAAAAATAAACACTACACAAACAATTAGAACTAACACTAAGAAAAGAAAAGAGATGCAACAAACATCTCATAAGAAAAAAACTGAAAAAAGGGGAATAAACACAACTGATAATGGAAACAATTACAATAATAGAGAATAATAGTAAATGCAGTAGGTACATGAACAGTAAAAACAAAAACAAAAACAATCTACAACACCATCATTTGTGTGTGTGTGCGTGCGTGTGTGTGTGTGTGTGTGTGTGTGTGTGTGTGTGGCTGTAGGAGTCCAGTCTTGTTCTTGTTGCTTGTTCTGACGTGAATCGTTGATGTATGTAGGTGTTCGTGTCCGAAGAGTTAATATATGGGCAGATTATTTTTCCACTGCTCTGAAGATTAGTCACTTTTTCCAGTGGGTGAGATTGAAGGTGGTCTTTGATTTCATATTCATCAGAATGGTTTCCTTGGTGGTTTTAAGCCATGTGATAGCTACATGAACATGTTAGCTGGGATCTTACAGCACTGGGTCCGTGCCTTCCATCTATACAGTACTTATAGTAGTAGTAGTAGTGTAAGTTCACCACAAGAGGTCGTGTTTGCTCATTTTTCCCATCACATGGTGCAGAGAACATAACTATCTATCGACATATTACTGGGTAAAAACAAGAGACAAGCAAATCGCTTTCGACTGAACACATGCACAGTGTGATTTGGTGTACTTCCCTCCTTCCCATTTGTTAATTTTTTTGGGTACATCTGTACCTACCTACAACCCGAATTCCAGAAAAGTTGGGATGTTTTTTTAAATTTGAATAAAATGAAAACTAAAAGACTTTCAAATCACATGAGCCAATATTTTATTCACAACAGAACATAGA
>JAQQZX010000011.1:307017-318582 GCA_030068355.1 Notoglanidium maculatum | reverse complement strand
TGATTTGAAAGTCTTTTAGTTTTCATTTTATTCAACTTTAAAGAACGTCCCAACTTTTCTGGAATTCGGGTTGTACTTACCTACTTTACTTTTATTACATAGGTCGTAAGTACTTACTTATGTACTGACTTAGGCCTATTAACTTCCTTTCTTCCGTACTGACTTACCTACTTCCTTTCTTACTATTTTTTATTTACTTCCTCCTCCTTCCTTCCATACTAAAAGCCAAGCACCACAGAAAAGCCACGAAGGACGTCAACAGCGTGGCGGCGAACAAAGAGTTAACAGAACACGATTGCAGAAGGGGGCGTGGCCACTCATCTCGCTGTGAACGGCTGTGGCTGGTCCGATCCGAGAAACCCGCTGTTTCAGCCAATCATCGTGCGAGGGGCGTGGCGATGTGTTGCAGCGCTGGGTGGGTGGGGTAGAAAATAATGCAAGTGGAAATGGGGTTGTGGAGGCAGATCTGCTGGATGGGGGGTGAGTTTGGGTGGAGGGGGTGAAGAGAAGGCTGGACCGGGGGCACATACACACGTACCATCGCGGAATTATTTCACCGAATTTCGGCAAGTTTGTGACGGTGTTGTATGTTCATTCGTTCAGTGTTGCACACATCTCTGTAAGATCTGTGAGGCAGGGTGGAGATCTGTCAGGGTTCTGTAGCAGGCTGGAGGTTTAGATATTTCTTTTAGCTGGAGTGCATTGAGGCTAGGAAGCTAGCTGGGGCGTGTTGTGTGTAAACACTGAGGAGAGTGCGCGTGCACGGGCTGTCGTAAAGGCGCGAATGAAACGAAACAAGAGAGAACTCGGATGAAGCGAGCACAGCTTTACGGCTGAAGTAACGGTAACCTAGCGTGTTCGCTAGCTGGCTAGTTTGTGCTAGCTGAGCTCGCCATCTCCTCACATACGCTCAGACACGCACACGCGCACGCACGCGCTCCCCCACACACACGCTACTCGCGGCTCGCGCACCAGGAGACACCGGAGCCCACCGCCGCAGTTCATGTTCCGTCACGAAGTCGGCGTCCTGTCGTTCCTTCCGTCCTGTTCGTACCTGTTCCAATACGAGAAGAGGAACATGTCCCGCTACAACATCTACAGCCTGCTGGACTGGATGTACGGCGGAGTGGACCCCCGGTTCGAGGGGAACGGAGGGCCCGAGTGCGCCGCCTTCCTGCCCCCACGGCAGCGCGCGTGTGAGAGCCTGGTGTTCGTGCTGCTCTCGCTGGCCGAGGTCGTCATTTCCGCCCGCAACATCAGCGTCTCGCGCGCGCACCGGGAGGCCGTGAGGGACACGCGCAGGCACAAAGAGGACAGTCTGGGCAAGAACCTGCTGCTCGCCGCCCTCTGCATCACCTTCGGGGTGGAGGTGGGCTTCAAGTTCGCCACCAAAACGGTCATCTACCTGCTCAACCCCTGTCACGTGGTCACCATGATACAGGTGAGGACACGCTGCTTTATAAACGTAAACACACCTGTACTTTTTTTCATTACAGGTGTGTATTTGCTGAAGTCTGCGCTGTTGAGTCAGAACACAAACATTTTAGATTTACAAACACTACATGAGTCTCCGGAGGAGCTGAACAGGTGTGCAAGATGCTCAGCAACACGTCAGCTCCTCCTCAGAGCGCGCGCACTGTGCCTGGGAGTGAACTCACGCGCTCATCACGCACTCCTTTACAGCACTACTGTTTCCTGCACAGTGCAGTTCACTCTATTATAATAATAATAATAATAATAATAATGGAATTGGGTGATAATTAGAAGAAATCAATAAGTGTCATGTTATCAACATGATGCAGGAGAGGGGATGCTCGGGTCACAATTAGATGAAATTTATTATTATTATTATTTTAACTGAAACTCAAGGGCATTACAGAAAAGTAAAAAAGCAAAACTGAAAAATAATGAAACAAAGTCAAAAATAATAGAGACAAGTAAGCTGAATAATAAAATTATAATTAAAAATAGCAGTGATGGAAAATAACACAAAACTATTATTATACTATATTATAAACTACTATTATTAATCACATGGTCGCTTTATTGTGTTATTCTTATTGTATACAACTCAATACAAGTTTTTCAGTGTGAATTAAAAAGTAAAATAAAATTGTATAGTAAGTTAATGTCACCATGATGCAGCTGAGTGGATTCTTGGATTTTAATAATAAAAATAAAATTATATTCAAATATTATTACTTCATACAAATCAAAGTGCTTTACAGAACAAATAATAATACTGTTATTAAAATAATAGGAAACTTTATACAGCATTGCTTACAGCTCCAAGTGCTTTAAAGTGTGACGAAACAAATGTAAAAATGGTAAAATAGTGCAGTAATAATAATAATAATTAGTACAGTGAACAGTCATGTGGTGGTGCAGGGCTGTGGCTTTTAATCTGTAGTTTTTAATTCAAAAATCCAATAAATAATTTACACAACTGAAGGTTAATCTGGAAAGTCAAGTGGTTTTATTGTCCGTTCGGCCGTTTCCGGAGGCTGCGGTACAGAGTGGAGCGAGACGACGTTCCTCCAGGACCGAGGGGTCATTCAGGATAACACGGAAGTACGGAAGTGTTACAGAAATAAAAGCCAGCATGAGACTACATAAAGTGCACGTGTGCAGACGGCGCAGACAAAGTAAAACAGGATCATAAAAATAACAACTCCTAATAAGGTTTATTTATGTAGTGCTCATATATACAGTGTGAAAAATAAGCAAACAAAAAGGCATAATAATAATAATAATAATAATAATAATAATCTTTACTTATATACCACATTTTACCCTCTGAGGATAAAATAAAAAATGAAATAGTGGAATAAATAATGGAAGTAACAGGAAGACGAAAATAGCAATATAAATCATCTAATAAAATAAAGTATTTTAAAATAGAGGAAAAGTACAGTGATTACATTTACACCAAAGCTGCATACAAATGAGAATAATAAAATACCAAATAAATAAAAATTCTAAAAAGCTGAAGGGACCAAAAAAAGTCATAAAAACAGACGGTGCTTTAGTTCAGGAGAGACCGAGTGAGGCTTGGCGCTCCGCCTCACTTCCTGTGTTTGTAATCGAAACGCTCACAGTTTAAAAGTTCGTCACGTTACGGCGGTCTGCACGCCGAGGGAAAACGTTTGTCTTTACAAGAATCTCATTATTAAGCAGACGACTTTATCTGAAAGGAACGGAGCAGAAAAACTAAACTCTGCCCTGAAACGCTAAAGTAAATATTTGTTGGTTGTCGTTGTTCCGTCACACCTGGACGCGCCTGTGTCGAGGTACGTCGAAAACCTGACTGGGCTAGTTAGCGATGTACGCTAGTTAGTGATAGCAAGACAGTCGAAGCTGATTCTGACGAGTGTGTACAGATGAAGTGAGAGAGCTGGACAGACCGGAGGACTAAAGCGCCGCTGCATCGCACTCTAGCTAGAGAGGAATTGAGGGTGAAATCCTGCTACACCGCTATCAGCAGGGAGACGAACAGCATTGTGGGTAATGCAGGAAGTGAAAATACTCTGTTAGGTAAACAAAAATTTCCCAAAAACAAACAAAAAAGGTGTATTTTTGGCTGCTTCAAATCGGTTTGTAATTACTTTACAATTTTTAAAAACTGGCGTATGGAGATCACGATAGCTGCGAAATCTCGGTGAAGTGTGATGTAGCGGAACTGATCACCAAATCCATATTGGCTGGTGGCCTCGCCCAGCGCGGTGATTTTGCGGTGCAGCTGAACGTACAATAACCCACACGTTATAAAGTGCCTTTATAAAGTTCAAAATCAAAGCAAAATTTGATCTTTTTCTTTCATTTTCTGTTTGTTTTCTTTTGTTTTCTCGCCACTTGTAATTAAACTTTGTTCAGAAATACAGCGATGGGGGAAAAAAGTGAGCAGAGAAAAAAAAATCGCACGGATCGTTCCGTAAATGACTGAATAATTCGATAAATATTTAGTTGTGAACAGTTTGTGTTCTCTTTTGTGTCTTTCTTTGCTTTGGCTCAGTTTAGAAGCTCACGTCTATTAAAAACCTGAAACACGTGGCTTTCAGTGATTCACTTGCTGCAGGGAGTCGATTCAGAGTCGATTCAGAGTCGATTCGTTTGCTGGCTGCAGTCGAGCCATGCTAGAGTTTTTGATTAGAACCGGATGGGAAAACTTGAGTGAGGTGTGTGTGTGTGTGTGTGTGTGTGTGTGTGTGTGTGTGTGTGTGTAAAACCAAAACATGACCACATCTTGGTGAAAAAGGGAATTGACCAGCTTCACAAAGTTGATGGTGAAAGAGCTGAAACCAACCTCAGATTAAAATAAAAACAAAATGCAGAAGAAAGTAAGTCTGTGAGACGGAACTCTCGACCGCTGGGAACTTTCTTCACACAGATATTTCACTCTAACCTGAACCGCTCTTGCGTATCATCTCTCACATTGCACCCCGACTTCCTTCCCCCTGTTCACTCGGGCACCAGGGCGCCACCCGCAGGCCGGACGTGGGTCAGGACGGTTGGCAGGAGCGGGCAGACGCGGTGCCAGGTTCCAGGCCCCGGTGCCAGAGCGGTGAGGACCTCCGGGCTTTTCTCAGGACCACAAAAGAAAAAGAAAAGAAAGGACGAGGCAAGGCTTCTGATGAACGCGGCTCACGCCGTGAGAGTCGCTCTGAGCACCGCAGTCGTGCACTTCCTGTTACTGCTTGTGTAAGTGGTTATGTAAGAGCAGGAGGTTGGGAAATACTTGCGTAACTGTACTTTGTTACTATTTTGGCATATTTATACTTTAGAAAAAGTATTTAGGACTTGTTAGAAACATGAAAGGCCTCCGATAATAACTGTTCGCCAGTCACATGGGCTCCGTTTGCAACATTCTTAAGACTCGTTTATGCGCAACGTTAAATACGGATACGGATTTCTGCACTCTGCGTTCATTCGTCTGTATTCATGCACGCGTTCTGAAAGCTTGCGCATGCGGACGGGACGGAGCAGTGCCAGAGATCATGGGATTTGTCGCCGATATTTATTTACGGCCGATGCCATTTAGTAAGAAATTTTAAACATCTGTACACTGTTGCTAAGCAACACGGTTGTTACAGAGCAGCTGGGAGGAGATCGGACGCGAATGAAACGTTTCTTGTTGTCAGAAAGGTTTGACTCGGAGCTGCCCTCTAGTGGATGTATCGCTTAACGTCGACGTCCGTGTGAAGGACGCGCAGAAGAACGTGTGCGGTTTGAAACCGACGTAGTTGTTTTCGTACGTAAAGGCAGCGTAAATGAGCCTTTATGCTACAGGGTGTAGTTAGCGCTGTAGCTATCCGTGCGCGTCTGACGGAGGATCCATGAGGATGCATTGAGGATGAGCGTCTTCTGTACCTCCATAGACGACACCAGCTTCATCTAAAAGCACGTTGAGGAACATCTGAAAGAACGTTAACTAGCTACAGCGTATTGAAGTAAATGAGCCCATTTTCTTTGCTGATTCTGGGTTTGATTCCAGCAGCTAATAGAAACCGGAGAAGGTAAATTCCAGCTATCAGTTATTTACAGGATCTTTTACTTCGGATCAGTACATTAGCAAACTAATAACTAGCGCTAGTCAAGCATATGAGCATGAAAATGATCGAATGGTTTCACGTGAAAACGACCATTTTTTAAAAACATTTGAATACTTTTAATGCAGTAAAAACGTTCTGACTTCGACTTGAGCACTTGTTTTGGCTTCCACGTTTCGTTCAGGAGGATTTTAAACCCTTTAGATACACTTCTCCGTCTACACGTGGAATTTCTCAGACCTTCTCCACGCCCGCGGTGGAGCCTTTGTTTCCGTGGATACCGTGCGAGCGGCTTCTGTCGCGTCCCGGGTTTCAGGTGTTCCGTTTCATGACTCGGGTTTCGGAGGATTTGTCACCCGATTTTGTTTCCCTTTAATCACCTTTACACAATTAAATATCAAAGTGGAGCGTTTAGAGAAATATGACTAAAGTTACAGCGCAATGTGAAGAATCACGAGCACGACGTCCTGATTTATGTTAAACTCGCAAAACATTTTTTTGTATTGTTTTTTTCTTTCAAGAATTAAATATAAAAACGCCCAGATTCAAAACATTTGAAGATGTAAAGCATTTAAAGCAACATTTTTCCCTTTCTTGGCTAAACGTTCCTCGCTTTGTTGCGAATAAACGACACGTTGGAGAGAGTTTCACCGATACGGAGATCAGCAGAGGGTTCGTATCCACGCTGTTAAACTGTAGGAAGAAACGCTGACTCGGCTTTACGAATAAATAAAACACACTAATGACCATCTTCTTCGCTTCTCACTAACGCCGGGGATTTCTTTCCGCTGTAAAGTCGTGTGTACGCCGTAGCAGCGACCGCTTTGTGCCGAAACACTAAATCTGGTTTTGAAAATCGATGCTAGTCGTCTAAAAGAATCAGCAATGTCTCACTTATTAGCGGTGGAGTTGCAATGAGTTAATTTCAAGTACGCGAAATAGAATTGCTATTTAATCTATACAAAAGTGTTTTGACTGGATGCCAGACCTCATTAGGCGCGCTGATGGCAGGAGTTTGTGGTATTAATCCTTCCTGACCTCCTGTTAAACGCCCTCGCGCTGTTAGTAACGCTACCTTAAAGAAGAACGTGACCTCGAGTCGAACCCAACGACTCTCAATCCCCGGCTCCTGTTGGCGTGCGAGTGAGTTTAGGTTGGTAAAGAGCCGTGTGAGAGGCGTAACCTTTCCTGAGCGCTGGCGGCGCGGTTGCTGTAAAGACCTTCTGATAACGTTTCGCTCGTCACTGACTCTTGTTTGATCTTAAGCTTTTATCTTTCTGCTCTGTTCATAATGCAGTGTTTTGTGTTTCTGACTCCCATGATTCTGTCTGTTTACACACACACACACACACACACACACACACACACACACACGAGCGTTTGCTAATGGTACAGTCCGAATGATTCAGCGTGTTTATTGTGACCCGTCTTTGTGAACCCTAAAAGCCGAGACGGTCGTTGTTTAAAAATAAAAGGCTAATTCATGTTTATGAGAATATCGCGCGCGGTGTTGGTGCTGGTTCCACAACGACCATGTGAAACTCGGAACAAGGAGCCTTTGAAAGGCCATAATTAAATGCTACTCATTTCTTAACGTATTATTATCTATTGTCTGAAAGTACAAAAGGGAAAAACAATGGCTTCCAAACTGCTTGCCTGCGTGCGTGCGCCGTGCAGCCGGAGCGCTTACGCTCCTGATTACAGCCGGGTTTATATACATGTACGGATTTTCAGTGTTGGGCAGACGCGTAATATTCCCGACTGATTGTGCGCTCGGGTAGACGGTGCGTAAAGTTTCGCTCTTTTCACGTTTGCCCTTTGCCAGTGCGTGTATGACGTGAATGCACTCGGAGGTTTTTGCTTTAACTACAGAATAGAATTTGGCTGACTTGATTATTTTTCCTAAATTTGGCCTAAAAATGTACACTTGTGCAACTCATTATACATGCATATATGTACATATTTACAAAGAGAAATAATATACATGTCTCTGAAAGAACTAGAAGAGCGCGCACAAACCGAGATCATGCGCAGCGTTGAGACTTGACACAGAAGCGGGAAGTCGGAGCTCGGAATTATCTCATTTTTCAAGCTTTAGCTACAAAGTGGACAAATAAGAGACTCCAGTTTTGATCTGATGTCACTTCCTGAACTCGGGGAATGAGAAGACCCAGGTAGGAATTCCGAGTCGAGACTTTGTTTTTTCCTGGTGAGATTTTCCAGTTTTCCTACTTTTCAGGAGTGCGTCGTGTCCGTGCCGCATCAGGAGTACTCCGTCAGTACACGCTCACGTGGGCCGAATGAAACGAATGAATGACGTGCGGTGAGTAAAAGGAAACGGATTATTATTTAAATATACAGTACACACATACCTTCTTAAATCTGGGTATGTTTTTAAAAACGCAGCGCGATCTACGGGGCCGAAGTGACGCGCTGGGGTTACTGTATACCTGCGTGACTGCCGGAATGCAGGACCTCTGTTTAGTTATCAGTTTATAAACGAGGTGTACAGCTGATGACTAAGTTCCAGGAAGTAAAGGTCATTAATGTTGAGTAATGTGAACACCTAATTAGGGTAAACATCTGATCCCTTACAGCGTCAGTTTCCTAACACGCACGAGCGCTGCGACGTGGTGGTGGGGGCGGTGTGATGCTGCGGGGAATGGTTTTGTTCCCGCCACGTGTCAGACACACGAATACCGGCCGAGCGTGAGGACATTACAAAGTCGTCTCAAACTGGTCACGTGAGCGCTTCGGTGGCTTCTCCAGTCAGCAGATCTGAATCCAGCAGGCCGCCTTTGCGATGTGGTGGAACAGGAAACGCAGCGTGCAGCTGTCGAATCTGCAGCAATTAGGTGATGCAATCATAACATGGAGCAGAATCTCAAAGTGTTAAGAGACTGACAGGGCCGTGTTAAGTGAAACCAAAACTAAACATCTGCGTATTAAAAAAACGAGTCAAATATTAGCCTTATAATTTATGTCGCGTGTCATCGACTGCATACAGCCAGAATCCTCCGCCACGTTGTTCAGTTTGCAGCCTGAGTCTGCGCAGTCGGGACTTTGTCCTGCTCAGGTCTGCGCAGGAGACAGGTGGGACTAAAAACTGTACTGCAGCCAGCCAGCGGGGGCGCTAGAGCTGCGGGGGCTGCACTTCTTACAGCTGATGCACCGTCAGTCGATGCAGCTATGCAATAAAGCTAACCATAATAATAAAACGTTAATAAAAGCTTTGGCAATTACATATCGTTGTCACTGGGGTTACAGGAACAAGAACACGCCCATTTTTAACCTTTCACCTGGAAATAAACGCCACAAATGTGAGCTCCTTGGCAGCAAGACGAGTTTCTCTGTGCATTTGTAGTCGAGGCACAGCAGCAGGGACGCGAGCGTTTGATAACCGTTCTGTTGAAAGGCTGCCGTTTCCTTCCTGCTGCTTTCATGCCTTCGGGCTTCCTATCCGCTCTGCGACGTCTCCGTGTGCTCCAGAGAGCCAGCCCGAGACCACGGCCTTTCAGTGCTCAGATACTCTGCTCGCTTCTCCTCGAAACAATCCCCGTTCTGTTGTGCGTGCAGAGACGGGCGGATGGATGAGCGTTGTGTGACGGTCTAAAAAAAAAATCTAAAAGAAATTCTGCTAATGATTTAATCGTTTTGGAACAGATTAAAAAAAAAAAAGGAACGGCAGAGTGCCCTCATGACGTCACCATGGCAACAGGTTTCTGTAGATCGAGGCCCCTGTGGAGGAATGTGTTTTAGATCGTGCCACAGATCCACAGTGTTCCTACACGTGCGTCCTGAGAGACCTGCAGCCTTCGTTTGTAGTAATAAAGCGTCACGTCACGTAGAAACCTAAAGCAGAACTGAGATTTTCTGGCATTTTTGATTTGAATTTGAAACCAAGTTTCGGTTCTAACATTCAGACCGCTTCGTTCGGACTGAGCGCTCGAACCGTCTCATGGGGTTCGGAGTGAGAACGGTGGCCGGAATGCAGCTTTTCTCTTCCTGCTTGGTTCCTGACTGTTTAAGCGTTCGGCGCTAGTGCGCGTCTCGAGTCGTGATCGTAACGAGGTCATGCGTTTGAATAGTTTGAAAACGACTAAATCGAGAGGAATATCGTGTGCATTTTTAAACGGTTAAATATATGGAGCTGAATAAGATGTGAAATGGTTTATTTATTTTTTTTACTCATTGAGTCTGCGTTCATTTCCATACGTATATACACGAAACCTACAATGCTTGAGCTAGTTAGCATGACCGTTAGCAGGGTCTGTCATGACGTCATTCGGGATTCTATAAACACGCGACTTCTCCACAAAACGATTTGACGTGCGATGTGGGCGTGTCTAGGAAATGATTGACGAGGACGATCCAAATACGAACAAACATTTGCACATTATTTGTACTAGTAAGAAATGAATAATTTTGAGTCAACAGGGCTGTTTCTAGCCGTGGGCGTGGCATGGCGCGGTGTCAGGGCGCCCCCTTGTGGTGTGAGAATAGAACAGAAACAGATCAGATGTCGGCATGCAAAGAAGTGGCGATTGTGCAGCGTTCCTGTTTATAGTTCAGGCGCTACAAGGAAACATTTAGAACGTTGTCATCGTTGGAACCAACTGAAAGTGGTCCAGAATTCAACTGTTAATTCCTTTGAGTAGTGTACTTCTTCTTATCGGCTTGTCACGTGCATGTGGTGTTCCCCAGATCTCGGAACGAAAAGGGAGATGAAAGGAAACTGCCTGTGTTTCTAAACTATATGAGGATGATCATGCTTCGCTTGCGGAGATGATAAAAGCATGTTTTTAAACCAGCCTGTTTTTTTGGAAGCTTCTTGTACCATGATGAACTTTTGGTTTGTAATGAATTGATGAGCACTTTATTTCTCCATGAGTGGTGTTCACGTGTCGTCTTAAAGTGACGCATCGCTGCACATCAGTACAAAGTTCTTCTGACTGATTAGCTTGAACCTAAAATTCCCCTTTATGATGACGGGCGTGGTCTGTTCCAGGCAGAAAAGGAAGTAAATTGAATGATATGAGCTTCACAATGACTAGATATTCTACATAAAGGTGATTCATCAGGTTACTTGTATTGTAGAAGCTGGATATTTCCACAGAAGAGAGTTGGCCACCTGCTTCGCTTCGATTGCCGTCATTAGTTTTGGAATTTGTCAAGATGGCAGTCATTGTCTTTTTTTTTTTTTTTTTTTTTTTTTTTTTTTTTCATTAGCACGATAGCACGCATCTCCGCTTCACCCGATTGGACTCTAGACAGCCGGTGCAGCAGACACACGGACGCATCGAGCACAGTCTGGGCTCGTCCACGTGTCTGTATCTGCAAAGAAACGTTTCCTCTGGCGTGCAAGAAATAAAAACCCTTGTTCATGACCAGATCCATTAGTAAGTGATTACACCGAGGGTGGATCACTGGGTGGATCACTGGGTGGATCACTGGGTGGATCACTGGGTGGATCACTGGGTGGATCACTGGGTGGATCACTGTCGCAGCGTCTCACCAGATATCACAGGAAGAAAATTACCGTACTTTATAAGGGAGGAGATGGTTTTCATCTAATCTGAGAAAGTCTTAAAATCAATTTATTCCAATTACGCGCCGTTCCAGGGAATCCGCTGTAAGAGGGGAATCCTTCCCGAGGCCGGGCAGCTGAGCGAGCTCCATCGGAAAGAAACGCATGCTAATTACAGCACTGGGCACAGACACAAGTTCATCATCAAAACCATCTCATTTAACGCTCTCTAGAACCGTACATGCCCCGCCCCCTCCCAGGAGGCGTGTCTTACTCTACAGTATCCGTTCATTAGCAGTAAACGAGGTTTGACAGTGTGGTTTTGGATCACATCCTGTTCTCATCTGCCTCACCCTGGATAATGATATTTGCTGGCAGGCTGAAAGAGAAATTCCTTTCTGCTTTTCGGCTCCTTTTCCTTCTATTCTCCCTCCCCCCCCCCTCTCTCTCTCTCCTCCACTCCCTCGCCCTCCCGCGCTCTCTCTCTCTCCC
>JAQQZX010000011.1:213575-229462 GCA_030068355.1 Notoglanidium maculatum | reverse complement strand
CCCCCCCCCCCCCCCCCCCCCCCCCCCCCCCCCCCCCCCCCCCCCCCCCCAACACTAAGGACAAAATATCGTACTGCGATATTCGCTCAGAGACTCGTTTAATATGCTGCGTTCATGAGAGCAAGTGGGAACTGGGAAGTTTCTGGACCAAGCGTTTGAACTTCTAATTCCTACTCTGTAATCCGAGTTTCACTTACTGTGAAGCTGTGCCTAATAAAGTGGCCACTGTAGCAGTTACTGGTTAGGTTCGATGTGCTTGGATATGGTAAACTTTTGCAGTGTCATTACAGTAAGGGCCAGCGCGGGTACCTCGAGATATGAGACAGTGAGCAGGAAGTCGCTGTCGCTCCTCTTTTCTTTTTCCTGAAAGATTTTCCGAACCACTCTGGGAATGACGCCGACGGTAGGCTCGTTCTCTTGGGCCGATGTGTAGGTGCCTCCCATGGAGAAAGTCTTTCCTGAGCCTGTTTGGCCATACGCCAGCACCGTGGCATTATAACCTGCAAATTAAACACGTGACGCACGTCAGACAGGGTTCTAACGATTCACGCCACGTTACACAGCCAGCAGCGAAGCCACGCCCACCTTCAGGGAAGAGCTTTCCTTTAAAGAAACTCGTACAAACCTTTGAAGAGTCCGGCGAGTAAAGGCGACACGGCCATGCTGAACACTTCCTCCTGCTCTGTAGAGGGATCGAACACGTAGTCGTACGTGAACGCTTTATCGTTGCCCACCACCACCTGAAAGGAAAACGTAAACAGCAGTAAAACTCTGCTGGTGATGAAAGACAAACACACACACACACTTTAATAGGCACACCTATACACTAACTTTGGGGGGATTTTGGGGGAGTGAATTCAGTGTTATTTTTTAAAAATTTTTTTGCGGTTGAAGCTCAGGAAAACTTCATCTGGTATTTTTTTTAAGATAAATTAATTTAAATATCCGCTACTTTGGTTCTGACGCAGCGGTCTCTTTCTTGTAGTCACCAGCAGTGCCCCGCCCACAGCGCCTTCTGATCGGTCAAACACTGAAGGCTACTGTACCAAAGTCAGACACAAAGGAACACGTGCAGACGCGATCTACGTCATGACGACACGCATGCCCAGTTTATTTATGTAACAATTACCAATTACAACAATTACAGGAACTGATTTTAGCTACCACACTGCGAGCCTAACATTATCGCCCATGTTACAGGCAGCTGATGGTCTTAATAACGTTAAGTAACGTTGAGTGAATGCTATAGGAATCCATAATTTAGGCAACTGACTACTAGCAAATATATTGATAGGCCGTAACGTTATTTCCTGCACGTCACATAGCAGGTCCGGTCTCTCGATCAGACTCAACCTGTGTCTGACTCCCGAAGCCGTCTCAGATTGTTTCCTGTAGTGCGGTGCAGGATGTGGTTAGAGACTTTAGACCTGATGGAAATGCTTGATTACTAATAATGCTCGAGCCCTAATAAAGAGTCGGCTGTCAGGCTGAATCATTCTCCTGTGATCTCTCATCAACCACGGTCCTTGAGCATTCAGGTCACAAATGCACTGCCGAGACACATCGGCGTTTACACCTGTGTTTATCTGCGTCTCCAGGGTGTCCAGCTGAACACTTTACTGCCTACATCACTTCCGCTAGAAGGTCAAAGGTCCCCGCGCAAAATTACATTAAACCTGCAACACACCTTCATTATTTTCTTGCACTCCATCACTGCTCCTCTCCATTTTTTTTTCTGTCATGTGGTTACCAAAACAACCACCACGTCCGGCGTTAATGATGCATTTTCCTGTTCCACCCGAGCTGCGGACGCATCGGGACGCATCAGCGTTTACACTACAGAAGGGATGTGGTTAAATGCGTCCCAGACCACCTCGGTTTGAGTGAATGTGTCTTGGAGGTCGTTTACACTTGTATTTAGCGCCGTCCAGTTGTGATCAGATCCCAAGACACATTTGAATAGAAAGTGTAAATGAGGTCCAGGTGTTTCTACCTGCAGCGCTGACTCCACACATTACTGACACGTGATTGGCTAAACGCATGCATGAGCAGGTGCACAGGTGTTCCTATTAATGTGGCCGGTGGATGTGGGGGGTGTGTGTGTGTGTGTGTGTGTGTGTGTGAGAGAGACCTGTGGCTCCCCAGGCACGAACGTGAGACAGCTCTGGCACCCTTCATGCAGCTCCTTGGGCACCAGCGGGCGGCAGCGCAGAGCCACGCGCACCGCAATCACTTTATCCTCCTCCTTTGTCATGCTGAAGGAACAGAAAATACAAAACAAACACACTTTGAGGATGTTTTGATCTTTATGCTAACTCGAATAAGGTTTATTTAGCTAGTTATGGAGGTCATGACCATTATTTAACCTAAATAAAGTAAAGTAATCTCATTCATACGCAAACAATGGCCGGCTCTTATGTTAAAAAGACAGGCTTTAAACTTTAACTTGAGCAGGACATTCACTCAGAAGTATTTAGCTTAAATGAAAAGTAAAATAAGAAGCTAACGGATTTCCGCTGCTCTTTAAAGCACCTACCTGAGTGATGAGGGAAGCTTTAGCAGAGCTAGCTCAAACCTTACAAACGTTCCTCAGGATCTTATTTACTTCAACGGTGAATAAAACAAACCGTCACGCAGAAGAACAAAACTCCTCTCAGCTGCTGTCACTTAAAAAAACACAAAGCTATTAAACAACACAAGCAGCCATTTTGCTTCCCTTCTCGCCACACAGCGGTTTGCTTTTAGTTCACCCGCCACTTTCAAACGAGGAGCTCCGCCTCGGCGTCGTGACGTCACGCCGCGTCATCGCGCACGCCGTATGTCCGTTGCCGTGTTTTCTGCCACCTGCTGGTGATATTATGCATAACACATTTGGACGGCTGTATTCATTCATTTTTTAAGTATATCTGTATTAAAGATTAACAAGAATTTAAGCTTATAAGATTTTGCGTTATTTATTTAAGAGGTCACAAAATATATCATTTCCCTGCATATTTTTTTCTACATTTCGTTCAATGCAGGTATTCAAGTGTGTTCTTAACGAGTGTCCTCTACAAAATTCAAATTTATGTCAGTTTTAAGCTTTTTATTTGACTCACCTTTGTACTTCTATGGACAACAAAAGTCTATAAACACTGTAATCCCTAATAAAGAAGGACTAAGTGCAGAGATGGCATGATACCACTTTTATCGTAAATTCTGATGTCAATACAAATACATTCCTTTACCAAATCCAATTCCAACTTTCGTATTTTGTTATTGGATCTAATCTTTTCTTTATCTGATCCACTGTTTTTTTGCGGGTATTGATACTGATAATCAGTGGCATCTCTGAACTGAGAGCTCTAAAATATTTTTTTGGAATAGAAATGAACTTGCAGATATTCAAAAACTTTGTTAGTGCACAATGAAATGACTAGTTTGTAGATTCTCATGGATTATTAAATACAGTAATACTATATAAAATAAGGACAATGCTTAACCACACTGTTTGTATAAACAGAAGATCCTGAATAAGCACAACATGGATGTGTTAAGAGATTTTGTTGGTTATTTAGGAGATTTATACATGGCATTCAAGCAGCTTTATAAATTTTTTATTCAAATAATTATACATTTTAAATTTTTTTTTTATATATATATCCCCTACATGAGTGAAAAAGAAACTCACAGATGACCACATGAGATTTATAGGAAATAACCTTTATTTTTATAGATGGCAGTCACAGAATGTTGTAGAAAATTACACTTGCAAAAACAAACTGAGCCCAGCAGATCATTCTAAGGCTAACATTTTACACCTAAACAATGTAAGTTAACTTTGCAGATATTGTCCAGCACAGCTGAAACTTCTCTCAAAACACACCCAGATTCAGAAACTCTACATTTTATTTAGCAATATAACAACAATGCATGATGAAGTAACATTAAACTCCTTCACATAATATAACTTCTACACCAGGGACCTGTTATAAAGTAGTTCCGCATCCAGACAGACTTCAACTCTGTGTCACAATCAAACAAGCTTCAGAAATAAATCATTTTAGAGATATAAAAATATCCTGAAATAATACATAAATAGATATTGGGTATTTTTAAAAACACACACACACACATGAACTCATTTAGCTGTGTTTTCTTCTGTCACAGACATGAAATGTATAAAATGATTTATATTGAACACTACAGTGTAATCACTGAGAAGTTAAAAACATGATTTTGTCACTCAGCTTCTTCTAACTTTTCTGATTTGAATATTTTCTTTGGCAAAACCAGCTGGACTCAGTGCAATGCAGGTGAAATTGGTGGAGAAGATTTCCTGAGAAGGGGCTCTGAACACCACTGTGCAGTGGAGGTACTCGGTCCCGTCTTCGGCCCTGCAGACAGACAAGACAAGACGTTGAAGTTAAAAAGAGAAAAGTAGAATCTTAGAAAGTAAGAACTTCTATTTGTTTAAAGCTCAGGAAGAGTCTGTTCTTACATTTTCTCTTTATTTGTCACTGTAATGTTTTGATATGCCGTCCCTATAAAGTCGCCGTCCGCCAGCCAGTACACCATCGTCTCATCTTTCAGTCCTCCTGGGTTTACCTTACAGGTGAGTCTGTGGCCAGTTCCTGAGAAAGCATCCATCACAGACATGTTGGATATGAACATCATTTAGTGTCTTTTCTGCTGTAAAGTTATAATCCGTTATAGATCAAATCAAAATTCCAAAAGTTGAAATGACTCTAGACCAAAGAATGAATTTAATACTTTAAAAGACAAACAAACAAAACAAAACATAATTCAGGTTTATTTTGTCTGAAAATGAAGAACAGCTCTGCATCTTACTTGAACATTTGTGCGCTATTTTGACAATCGTAGGAGCTTCGATTTGTGTATCTGCAAAACAGAATATCTCAGCATGTTAAAACACTTCAGCCTGTTCTACCTGCTGCCACGAGAACAACTGTGTGTAGTGGTTATAAACGTGAACAGGAAAGGAGAGAAGAGCCGATGCAGAAGGAACTGTAGAAATGTGAGGTGGGTACAAAAAAAGGCTTTTAAAAAAAAAAGAATCATAGTGAGTCAAGAGTCGACTAAACGACTGTCTCAGACCCGAGGTGAGACCCGACAGCGAGAGAGAAGTGTTTCAGATGAGGATGGATTATAAACCTACTGGAATGAGCAGAGCTGCAGGGAGAGGAGTGCAGGAGCATGACAGCACTGATGAACACACACACAGATCCTAAACACACAACACAACACACTTTACACACAGCAGTGACAACAAACAAATACACAACAAACCTCACACTCAGTACAAGAATGATGCGCCATCAGTAAATTACTTATTCATGTCTGTAAACAAGCAGAACAGCAGCAAGACATGGGACCAGTTTCTGCTCTTTAACTTTCACGGCTTGAAGTTTTTGGCTACTGAAGTCAAGTTTACACGTTTCTAAAAATGAAACTATTAAATTCATTATTTATTAAAATTAATTACTCTAAAAGACAAACACATGGTCCACTGACTACTTGTGAGTTTTGTCTGAATTGTTTTTTTTTGTTTTGTTTTGTTAACGTTCGTTTAATTCACCTTGTAAATGATCAATAGGAACAAATTTATCAGCTTCAGGTTGAGTTTACTTACGTTTTTAAGGCATAATGTTTTTAAGTTTAAGCAACTTTCTTACAATCTAAACTGCAAAAATGACGTCTTAGCAAGTGAAGGTAATATCCAGAACATAGACACATTATTATAGGAATTATTTTATATATAATAAAAGTTATTTTGAATTACAGACAGGTTTATTCCCAAGACAGAGCAAAGTGTCATTGACAGATTTAATAGTTTTTTTCACTAAACGATAATAATGTATTTGTCTTTTATTTTAAAATTGATCAGCGCGAGACATCATCACACTGCGAGTCAAAAATAAACCTCATAGAAACGAAACAGAAAAGCACAAGGATCTTTACCTGTGATGGAGCGAGTCCAGGTCATGGTTCAGGCTTCAGAGCATCAACGCTGAGAAGCGCGAGGCGTTTTTAAAAGGCTCTCTGACCTCATGACGCGATGCTTCCGCTTCTAAACCCGTTTCGGTATCAATATCTTTATTACTGTCCCCCCCCCCCCTTGATATGAATCATATATTACACATCATCACCTTCATTTGAGTTGGATTAATTTCACCTGAGAGGCTGGAGCAGATGCACGGGCGCGCGGTAATAATCAGAACAAAAACAGTTGTAAATTAAACTACGCAGGAGCTTACCTCAGCTTTTAAAATCTAAATATCATCTAATCCTCCTAAATTAATCTGCTTTTAACTCAAAGCTTTAATAAACACTCCCCTTTAATCACTTTTTCCTTGCATAGACCTTATAAACATTTCCAAAAGTCTGCTAGAGATCTTTTATCTTTTTTTTTTTTTTAAACAGAAAACACTTTCAACATGAATTCCAGTCTCCAAACCTTTTGACATCAAATTAAACATGAAAAAAGGGAGAATATCTAACGTGCCATCTTTCAAAAATACCCACAGCAGCCGGTCAGAACCGCATGTGGAGATAAACAGTAAAAACCAAGGTTGGGCTTGTCCACAAACGCGCCAGATCCAAATCCTGTGAGCGTCGGGCGACGGCTCGGACTCGTAGACGGGCGTTTGCTCAGACAGACAGACACTTCCTGTGGTTTGAGTAATTCTGGTCAGTGGGTTTATTTCTCCACATGAGCGTGCATGGGTAACCAATGCACGAAAAAAAAAAACCCAAAAAGTTTTACTTCAGTAACGATGAAGAGAGACAGGTGGTTTTTTTAAGGGGTGGGAGAGAGAATTCCACTCTAACTGGAAAAGAGTTTAAAAAAAAAGTGAGGGCTGTTTGAGGTTGTAAATTAGTTAAAACATTAAGACAGGTTAGTAGCTCATTTAAAAAAAGGTTTCAAAAACAAAGCCAGACTTCTAGCAGATTTCTTTTTTTCCCCCTCCTTTAAATACACATATGCACAGTGCGTGCGCCAATATACAGTACATTGATTAGTCCAGTCCCAGTGTCCATTTAACCCATAACTGATGGCGTATAGTCTCTCTCTCTCTCTCGCTCTCTCTGGGATGGGCGTGGCCGTCACTCCAGTCCCAGGATGTAGTTGATGCCCTGCACTAGTCCGATGATGACTGGCTGCCAGGCTACTAGATAGCGCAGCCAGTCCAGTAACTGTCCGTACATGACATGAGGTCTCTCCCACCTGGCAGCCGCCGGTTAAGGACACAAACTCACCAGGAATTCATTAAGAAGGAACAAACAAACAAACACATTTTCTAATGTGCCTGATTATTAAAATCAACCAGACTTGAATAAAATCATACAGCCAAGAGCTTCGCTTAATGTTCACATCAAACATCTGAACAGAACCTGACGTGGTCTTCTGCTGGAGCTCATCCACCTCGAGGTCTGAAGCTCAGGATGCTTTTCTGCTTGCCGCAGCTGTAAAGAGTGGTTATTCGACTTACCATGTGTGTGTGTGTGTGTGTGTGTGTGTGTGTGTGACGTTATAAGAACAGTACAAAGAATGAGAGAACCACCAGCCAATGATGAAGCGCTGTTACTCAGCATGTTGCTGTAAAAGACCATTGATGATTCTTTGAGTTTTTATTACTGGTTAGGAGAGTCTATGAAATCTTTTATGTGACTAATAATTGTGTTTCAGTCCGAGTCACTTTTTACAGAAACTACAGCATGACATGCTGCTTTCAGCTCTGATGGTGGATCATCACAACAAACACTACAACAGTAGTGCTGGAAGCGTCCTGGCTGATGTGGAATTTCATCCTCAGTGCTATCGGCTCAAATAAACATTGCACACACTTTTTAAGGGAACAGTAACAGAGCCGTGTAACATTTCCCATAAATCTTCGCTCACAACACGACATGAGCTTCCCAACACACCGTGTTCTGTACACAGAACAGGGGAAGCCCAGGGGAGCGGTCTTTCCTCAAACAGAAAGCGCGTCAGACTGTGTGCCATGACACAGCAGGAATAAAAGGAAAGTCAGTGTGAGAGGAACTCGTGGAAAAAAAAAACCCTAACCAATTATTTTAAATAATTAGTCTGGAAGGTAGTGTCATATATCCTATCATCAGAACATCTTACTTCATCTAACATATATAATAATAATATAAAAAACAATATATATAATAATATTATTTAAATGATTATTATAAACATTTAAACTTAATATTTTAAAGGAGGGCGTGTAGGCATAACTAACTTCCTTTATATCTCGAATCAAGAAAGGCTATGCAGGTTTAAAAAAAAAAAAAACATGCTTCTCATAACCTCTCCTTTTTCCTTTTTTTTTACAAACTAATATTTTGTAATATACTGCCATACTGGTGGGGCTAATACCACTGCATCTGCACCTATGTGGGGTATTTCCACTCAGTTCAATCTTGGAGTACAAAAAGAAGTTCAAGCTATAGACAAATACATGACTTGAAATACACCCCTTTGAAAGCTGCCAGGTTTGGAGTTTTTACACCAAATTAGGACTTTGGTTAAAGTGACCCTTCGCAGAATCCAGTGTGTTGTGTTTGTCTTGAAAGCATGTGACCGCTACCTGCTAGCTCTCTGGGTAGCAAATTAACGGTTATTGATCCCGTTCAAACTCCTCTCCATCTCTACTCTTTCTTCATTCACGTGTCATATGTAGAAGCTTTGAACGAAACACACCTCATCTTTTCTTTCCTTCACGGCCACGAGCAAGACGGCCGAGCGGACCGGACCGGTTCTGATCCATTACACACAGAATTAAGACACGAAAATGGAACTTGAAGGAATTTAAAATATAG
The DNA here is from genome assembly GCA_030068355.1 of Notoglanidium maculatum. NCBI lineage: Eukaryota > Metazoa > Chordata > Actinopteri > Siluriformes > Auchenoglanididae > Notoglanidium > Notoglanidium maculatum. The sequence goes on along the minus strand of JAQQZX010000011.1, from coordinate 220,630 downwards.
AAACTTTGACCAAATATCTTCAATTTCACGTTACAATTTAAGATCTACAGCCTCGGATGTTGCCAAATTGTTATAATATCGATGGTATGGAAAATGGCGGCTCGCTACGTTGCGCGGAGGATTCTGGGAAGGGTGAGCCGACAACTTCAAGACAGAAAGAAAAATAAAGTTCCCTTTTTCCAAAGACTGAACTTTTTTGTGCAGGTTTTGAGATGAATTTGGGGTGGAAATTTTCCAGGTAAAAAAAAATCTGGCAACCCTGAGCTAACGTTCAATTAGTCACGTTTAAATTCGTTCCAATCTAACGCACAGTTTTTGATTGGATATACGCAGCCAAGAGTCCGAGTGGATCGCATGAATGTGCTTTTATAATGCATGTGCTTAGCACTCTCTCTCTCGCTCAATTTTCCCTCAACTATTTATCACTCGTTTCTGATCAGTCGAGTCCTCTTGGATTAAAGCACTGGCGAAATGAATACGCGTAAACGTAAAATAATACGCCAGATAATCACACAAAAACAGATAAAAAAAAAGGATACGGATTACTGAACATTCTCTTCAAATCCACCTTTTCTTTGCAGTAAGGGCATGTCTGCTTCTTACCCACAATGCACCACCCTCGTATGCAGAACTCGTGAAATCTGTGAGGAAAACAGTCAAGGAGAGAACACAGAGACTTGAACATATAAAAATGTGAAATTGCACACCAAGCAATCGGTTCATGAGACAGAACAGTAATTATGCACAAGTGAGCAAGAAATAACACAATGGATCAAAAAAATGGACTGAAATAGGTTTTTGAAATATTTGCTATTTGGAAACTTTCAGTCCACATCAGACTCCGAATCAATCACTGAATCATCAAAATCGGCGCTTCAGCTTTTTGGCACCTGTTCCTTAGTGTCCTGGACACTGATGCGATGCTGCATCGAGGGGAAAACAGTTTTAGAGGTATTCACTTTTTAATCACATCTTTGATGATTCTTATTTGCTCAAATCTTCATAATGGTCTAATTAAATGCTCTCTAGAACCGTACATGCCCCGCCCCCCGGAGGCGTGTCTTGCTCTACAGCAGCAGCTCGGTAGCAGTAAACATAGCTCTTCAGTGTCTTTTTGCTGAGCTTCTTCACACACACACACACACACACACACACACACACACACACACACACACACACACACACACACACACACACACACAGTAAGAATTCCATCTTTATACAGCATCAAGGATTCTCCAGCATTAAGACTTTAATTTAAAAAGCTCTCGCTAATCTCGCCACTGTTCCCCAGCTTTAGCTAGCTCGCTGTCAGGTTTGTTCAGACTGGGCAGGGGAATGAAATCAGAGCTATATGTGTTATATAAAAAAAAAAAAAAGAAAAAAAAAAAGAAAAAAAAAGAAAAACATGACCATTGGATACAACATGCAGTTTAACAACTTCTTGGATAATAATTTACTGCATGATAACGCAACCCATTGTGGTGCCATTAGTTAAAGGAAAAAAGCAGTAATGCTATTTTTTCCCCTCACACATGGAGATGTGGGAACAACGTAAAGCCATCATTGCATTTGTTATGGAGATGACATTCACTGTGCTTCAGCAAACAATGTGATGCAATTGTGGCCACATCCAGACGAACCGGCGTCTGCTGGCTAACGACATGCAGCAGTCAACCGGCGTGGGCAAATATTAAAAGGTCATCCAATGCCCATTGTTTAAAAAAATAATAAGAAATAATAATAATAATTTAAATAGAGAACAGAAACCTCACAGAACGCAGAACTAATCTAAAAACAGAAACATGTGTCATTGTTTCTAGTCGTACAGACACATGATATTGCTCTGTGAGGCATTTCTCTGGTGTGGACCGATTACCATGGCGATTACATGCTACAACTTCCACATCCATCTCATCTCAAACGGTCTGGAAGAATTTGGGCCGATGTGTTATTGAGAGCTCTTCACCACCACCATCATCATCATTTTAGCACCACTTCATAAAGACACAGTGTTCAGGAAGGATGGTGTTCCAGCGGCGCTCCAGAGCCTTTAGAACCCACATGAACCTGCTCTGGTGACCAGACTGAGACAGGATTTCCTTTAATTTTCCCCTTGTGACTCATGCCGTTGGATCAGTGCATAAATAAATATCTGAGGCTTAGAACAGTAACACTCACTTATTTCATTGTTTCATTCCGTGGAAAAAGAATAAAGGTTATCCACAAATACTTCCATTCAAAGCTGTTTGGAAACCCGAGTCACTAAGCAACATAAACGGTTGGAACGGGAAGTAAAAAGCCAGTTAATTTTTTTGTCGTTTGTTTGCTATGCCTGTTCCATTTTCTTCACACGAGAAATACAGCATGGTATGTGACGTGACGCGACATAATGTATCGAGCAATGAATATCGAACAGCAAACATGCGCAGGCATGTCCAGGGTTTGAGGAATGAGGAATGTATTTTTGAGGCATGCAGTATTTGGACTGGAACATTGGGTGGGTTTCTCGGGAGCAGGGCTAAGCTGCTTCAGATCATACTTGCATGGTAGAATGTTTTACATTAAATTTGGAATCACTCATATTTTTTAATGAAATATCTGACTGGAAGTTATTTATGCATTTCTCACATCTCAGCTTGCGCTCCTTCCAGGCGGCTGTGGCCCAATTTGCTCAAAATGCAGCAGCTAGATTTTTAACAGAAACTAGGAAAAGGGATCATTAGCTGTTTTTGGACCAAATTTCATCAAGAGGAACTACCCACTTGGGAGCTCACTAGTTTGTTTGTTCGTTTTAATATGAACGAGCATCTTCTTCACCAGTGTCCTTTTGTTGCTGTAAAAACAGCAAACTAGCAGCATTAGGATTTAAACTCGTTCACTTTTGTGCGCCGTGTTTCGGTCGCATGTTTCTATGGAAACGGATCATTCCACCTTGCAGCAGAATGAGGGAGACCAGGCAGCGTTACGTGCTTTATTTTACATTATAAAGAGCGAATTTGGGGTGGAAAATACTTGGTGACTGCTTATAATATGTTTACCCAACAGGTCATTGTGGATTATTAATGTAGAACAGGTTTTTATGTGATAAGCATAACGTTTAGATTTTGCTTAAATGCGTCTGGATCACATTGCATTTCCTCTGTCGCTTAAAGGCTCAAAAAGCTTGGACTTCACTGTCGCTCCATTTGTCCATGTTTTTTTCCCCTTCAATTTTTTAACGCTAACGTGAAGAGCTTTTCTTTACACGGCTAACGTTTTACACAGATTTTTAAAAAAGGCGGTTGCCGGTGTTCACGTGATCGACCAGTCAGGGTACATTTATGCCAAACACTGGGCAGTGGTAGCCTAGTGGTTAAGACATTGGACTAGTGATCGGAAGGTCTTGAGTTCAAATCCCAGCACTGCCAAGTTATCGCTGATGGGCTCTTGAGCAAGGCCCTTAACCCTCAACTGCTCAGTTGAAGAAATTAGATATATGTAAATCGCTCTGGGTAAGGATAAATGTAAATGTAAACACATTTCCTGTTGTGCTGGAAGAGTAGCTTCCCTGAAGTAGGAGCTAAAAAAAAGTTCCTACGAATTATAAGCCTCCTCAGTTACTGCAGTGTAGTCACACGAAAAATGAGGAACTTCCTCCAACAATTCTAATAAATATGAAAACGTTCCTCTTATCAGAAAGCACCTCATCTCTCGCCCGTTCTAACCTCCCTCCACTGGTTACCGGTGAGTTTCCAAATTGAGTTTAAAATCTTGCTGTTTGATTTTAAAGCCTTGCATGGTCTCCCTGCACCATATATTTGTGCCCCCCATCATCCCTCCTGAGCACCGAGATCACTCAGGTCATGCAGCCAACTACTCCTCATAGCTCCACGATCACGGTTAAAGTCTAGAGGTGACGGGGCTCTCGCAGTTATTGCCCCTAGGATCTGTAATGATCTTCCTCCCTATATTAAGTCTTCTCCTTCTGTTGACATTTTTAAATCGTGTCTAAAGCCCCTTTTCTTTTTCCTTCGCCTTTTGTTTCTGTTATATGGGGGTGGTCTAATAGTTGACTATGATCTCAGCTTTGCTCCACACAACAATTACATCTCCTAGGTTGCATTTCACTGTTTGAGGAATTGCAAAAGCTCATCCATTTTAATCTAAAGGAAACAAACAACGAAGAAAAGCTCATCCATACATTTATTACATGTAGATTAGATTACTGTAATGCTCTCTTTTATGGACTTCAAAGAAAACCATATTAATCCATTACAGTTAGTATAAAAATGCAGCTGCTTGGCTTCGAACACAAACTAGAGACACCACGTTACTCATGGCTCTGAGGAACCCCGGCACTGCTTACCTGTGACATCCAGAATCTGGTTATTATTTCTAAAAACTCTGCATGGCGTTTACCACGTGTATTTAGCAGAAAGCCTGATGGATTACACCCCAAAGGTCCCTTTTAATAAAGAAGCAGCTTGGGGAAATTGCTTTTAGTGTCCATGCTCTGAGAATGTGGAACTTCCTCCCATGCATATATCGGTCAGGCACCTTCACTAAGGGCTGGGAACCGAAACTTGGTTCCAAATTACAACTGAAAACAAAATGCCAAGTACAAGAAAAAGAAAATTGACTATCGGTTCTGTTTATTGGTTACCGAGCGCAAAATAGCCCTTAATTATTACAAACAAAGGCTATGGACTAAAGATGGACCGCTACTACTGTTCACTTTGTGAATATTACGTCTTAACCGAACAAAAATATTTTTGTCATCTAAACATTTGACCTCTTTTTCATTTTGGAATCAAAACAGAGATTCAACAAGAACCGGAATCAATAAAATTTAAACGATTCCCAACCCGAACCTTCACTAAACATATTTTAAAAAATCAGCTTAAAACACATTTATTTACCCTGGCTTTTAAATCAGTCCTCTCCTTTCCTCTTAATTATCATTTTTTTTGTTTGATTAGTTATTTCTATTTCTTAATGACTTTTTAGGTAATATTTTACTGTTATGTTGTGCTGTATTATTTTTGTTTTAACAACATTGGATCATTATGAATTATGAGCTATGAGTTATTATTACATTTACATTACATTTATGTCATTTGGCAGACGCCCTTATCCAGAGCGACTTACATATACCTCATTTATACAACTGAGCAGTTAAGGGTTAAGGGTTAAGGGTCCAACTTGACAGTGCTGAGGTTTGAACTCACAACCTTCCAATGCCTTAACCACTGAGCTACCACTGTCTTATTAGTTATTAGTTATTATTACACATGACTGGAAAGATTACAGAGTATTTTCCTTGTTATAAAAAATGGGCAGTATAAATAACTCCAGGCAACACAGTGTTTATCCCGTCTGAAATGACATGCTGGGAAAAAACGAGTTAACGGTTTCTCTTTGGTACACAGATGTTCCAGGAAGCTCTCGCATATCTTCAGCCAAAACCAACATGAAACCAAGTACGAGTTTAAAAACGCAGAACCAATGTAATAAAAGTGAACTTAAAAAAAAAAAAAAAACCCTGTCATGTCAGAGAAGCGACACTACTGAGGCTTTCAGGTACGTTACTGAGTTCCTACAGGAGTTCACGTGTACAGAACTTTTACATACTTTACAGTCATGTGATCATGTGACTAAAGTGAGACATGGATGCATACGCAGGGGATTATTTGCATGACAAGCATGGGTATGTTGTGAAGAAACGCCCTTCTCTGCGGCTCATCCCACATGAATCATAATTACTACGGAGGTCAGAGCTGGGCCTGATCAGATCAGTGTGAAAGGATACACATGGTTGCAGGAGAGCCTGTAGGTGTTCTCCATGATCCCCTCTTCGTCCACGCTCACCAGGATGGGCTGACCGCACACGGCGCAGATGCTGTCCGAGAGGTGTTTAGTGGGCATTCCAGAAGCACTGTAATACTGACAACACCATCAGAAAGGTTTAGAAGTCATGAGAGAAAACGTCTAGCAACACGTCAGCCTTTTCATGGGTGGAACACGTGCTTCCGCTGAGACGCGTGAAACCAAACAACCGCATATCGAAGGAAGCACTATCTGCCCTCTTCTGCATGCAAAATCAATCACACCCGGCTAGGGTTGCTGTGATTGACATGGGAGAGAAAGACTATGCCCCTCCCACCCAGACAGCACAGCCAATTATTGCTCTGTAGAACCTTCTAAAAGATTGAAACTCGCAATCTCCTGACCTTCACGCTCAATAGAAGAAAATACTGACCCCTACTGTGGAGGCCATGAAGTCTGCACACATCTCTGCGAAATCCCTGCCCAGGACGCCGTAATAGAGTCCGTAAAAAAGCATGGAAACCCCAAAATCCATGGAATCTTCCGGTTTTATTCTGAAAAAGGGGCATGTTTGAATTCACAAAAAACAGTAAAAACACTTTGAAAACAAACACAGTGATCAATATATCCTTTCAATGTTTGTGAATTTTTCGATTATGTACAGTGGTGCTTGAAAGTTTGTTTTAAATATGATTTAAAACGTCATCAGATTTTCACACAAATCCTAAAAGTAATTGGGTTCTCTTTACCTAAACAAACTTGATCATTTATTTATTGAGGAAATTGATCCAATATTTCATATCTGGGGGTTTTCAAAAGTATGTGCACCTCTAGGTGAAATTAGAGTCAGGTGTTTTCAGTTAATGGGATGGCGATCAGGTTTTATTTAAATAACAGGGACCTATCAAAGTCTCATCTTCACAACACGTTTGTGGAAGTGTACCATGTCAGGAACAATGGAGATTTCTGAGGAAAAAGAGGAAAAAAATAAAAAAAAAAAAAAAAATAAAAATAAAAACAGTTGTTGACACTCAATAGGGCTGGAAAAGTTTACAAAATCTCTAGATTGTTTGTTTGGACTCCACCAATCCGCCGTCAGACAGAATTTCCAACAGAGGAGATTCAAGAAAAATTGCTCCCCTCTCCAGCAGGGGAGACCAACAAAGATCTCTCCAAGAGCAAGGAGTGTGATAGTCCACGAGGTCTCAGAGGAACCCAGGGTAACTTCTAAGTAACTTCAGTCCTCT